>WUAT03376942.1:0-10328 GCA_010015005.3 Ulmus americana
ACTTAGACCTAAACCCGATCATTGGGTGTGGACCCCGATGTCCGATGGAAAGTTCTCTACTTGTTCTGCCTATCTCCTCTACAACAAGCTCATATTCACTGAAAATAATCAGATGCCCTAGGAGATTTTGTTAAAAGTCTGGGGTCATAAAAGACTTCTCCCCCACCACAAACTCAACTGGTGGCACTTCCTTTCAAATGCTTTCCCCACTAGGGAGAAACTGAACTCGTTATTCCATATAGATAATATGTTATGCCTTGTTTGTTTCTCTAATCCTGAGAGTGCCTTACACTTACTTGTCTTCTGTGATTTCTCAAGGCGTTTTTGGCTGGCTACCCCCTAGAACCTTAGGATGTTGCGCTTTCTTGTTGCTCCCCATTGGAGGGACTTTGATTCCTTTGGTCGTTGGAAGCTAGAGATAACTCGCCCACTTGGATGGATATTGGACTTGCTCTTTGCTTTAGTTTTATTTGACATTTTGTGTTAATACATAAATAGTATCACTCATGGTGGAACTAGTTTGGATCATGCGCTGTTATTTGATAAGATCTATAAAACTTAGTCTGATTTGGTGGACATTCTTCCAAGAACTTCTCCTTAGCTCTCTCTAACCTAGACTCCTCTTCCTGATGGATGGATTAAAGTAAATTTCGATGCTGTTCTTGGTAGCTCTGGTGCAGCCGTCGCGTGTGTTGCTCGAAGTAGTGATAGGTCCATTATTTGGCGGGCTACCCGAAAGATTAACACTTCCTCCCCTCTTTTGGCCGAAGGTTTAGCTGCCAATCTTGCTGTTGACTTGGCTTGTGAAGCTAGATAGCAGGCAATCCTTTTTGTTAGTGACTCTAAGTCCATTGTGGACTCTTTGACTGCTCGTAATTGCTCTTCCTTTTGGTCTATTTCTTCTCTTCTGGACAATTGTTTGGTTAAGCTAAGTTTGTTACCTTGTTGGTTTTTTTTGTTTACTCCAAGATCTTGTAACATTATGGCTCATAACTTTGCTAAGTAGAGCCTTTCCTCTAATTGTACAGATCAGACCCCTTTTGTTGTGCCCTCTACTTTGTATTCTGATACAGTAGAGTGGCCTCTGTTGTAGTTTGCTTTCTTTCAATGATATTTTTTATTTGCACAATTCTTTTTAATTTGACACATTCATCCCTAAAAAGTTGTAGAAAAAAAAAACATTAAAATCATTTGTAAAAATTATAAATATTGGAAATAAGTTACAAGATTATAAAAATTGTAAATGTGTATAAATTATATATCTTCACAACCCATTAATTATTTTATATGTTTCTTGTAAATAAATTTTGGTTAACATATTCTTTTCATACCATCAAACTCTTTCCTAACAATCAAATAAGATAATTTATTCTAAGATCAATAGTGAGAAAATTAGGTCTATTATCACTTTTTGTCAGCATATCTTTATTTTATCTCACATTGTTTAATTTTTTTGGTTTTTATCAAATTTTTACACGTTTAAGACATTTTTGCAGTCATCTTCAACCTTCTTGCTCTTGTCTCAAAAAAGAAGTCATTAGTTAGATTTTCAATAATCAACCCAAACTTAGTCATCGATTAGATTTTCAACCACCGACCAAAAACCAACTACCGATTAGATTTTTAACAACGGACAAAAAGTCAACCAGTCAACCACTGGTTGACTTTGCAAACACATAGCATTTTAATTTTGAAAAATACAAGAGGTGATATTTTCAAAATTTTAATCGGTCATGATATTTTTCAAATAGTACCAAAAAAAATGTGACATTTTTATAAATGTCCCTCAATAGTTTCCCATTATCTAAGATTATATTTTAGTATTTTATTTTTAGAGAAAATTACACTAGAAGTCAATAACTTCTAGATTTTGTACCAGTAATAGCTACTATGTATAAAAAGTTGTTAAAATTACAATTTTGATAAAATTTTCATAATAAAAAGGGTCAGATTTGTTTTTCTAATTACTACAAAGCTAATAAAACAAGTTTAACTTCAATCGAAGTTCTGGCTTGTTGCCAGCAATTATTTAAAGTTTGGCAGCAAGAATGACGTGAAGACAATTTTTAATGATGCATGTGACTATTACAAATATCTATTCTAGTTGATTTTAGTAGCTATGGAACATACGTTCTCTTAACTTTTCGAGAAACTATCATGTGACAAAATTCGATAACTATAGAAAAACCAAATATAGTCATTTATTACCATTATTCACACAAAATTAAAAAATTAGTGATTGTCAGTATCACTTTCTTTTTTTTTTTTTACTCAACGTCTAGCTTAAGTTAGAATAATCAAATTTATTATTAGCATATTTTAATTAATTTTTTAGTATATTCTGTTCACAATTATATTTATATATATATATATATATATATATATATATATATTAAACTGAATAATTTAATAATTTATAAATCATTTTCAATTTTTATAATTCTTTAGAAATAATTTAAAATTCTTCACAACTGTTTTGGGTTAAATGCGTCAATTAAAATAATTTAAGAGAAATAGTACAATAAAACTAGTTTGGAACTTCCGATAAAAAACTAGTTTGAGATTAACATGAATAAGGTTGCATATGAGTTAGTTTGGGTGGTTTTGGGCCCAAATCTTGACTCAAACTATTTTTCTCAGTTTAATACATTTTGGACCTATTACCAAACTATTTGAGTTTAATTTGATTTGATTCGGCCCAAAATCAGTTTGGTACAGTTTAGACATGTTATCAACTCATTGGAGAAAAAAAAAAGTGAGTGTGAAACTCGAGAAAATATTTACTTTAATTGTATTTAGGTATTTAGATTTAAATTTTGAGTTTGAGCTTTTGGACAATTTAAAAATTGTAAATTTTAGTAGAATGGACTTTGGAAAATTTTGTATATAAATATTAATTAAGATAAAAATTTTGTAAATAATTCTATGAAAAATTTAAAGAGTTAAATGTAACATATATAAAATATTTAGGCTACTTCGATCGATTTTGATTTTGGTTTAATTTCAAAATTTTGAACTTATTATTAAATTATTTATGTTTAATTTGATATATTTTAAATTTATTATTAAATTATATAAATTCAATTTGATTTGGTTGGATTTAAAATTAATTTGGGTTAAATGATTTAGACAATTTGGGTTGCAAATGCGCGTGACCACGGAATATGAGTTTGGGAGTTAACGGACTAACATAACATGTATTCGGGGCTTAAAGATGTCAACTTCACATTGATTCCAAAGTACAAACAGGATAAAAATGTTGTGTGTCCCAAAATAAATAAAATGATAGCTAGAGAGGGTCATAAAAAGAGGCGGCGAGATCAAGGATAAAAGAAAGGACAGTCCTTAGCAAAAAGAACAAAAAGGAAACGACATGTGATTTTACTGAGAAGCGAAGTAGGTGTTGGTTGTTTGGATCCAGAAGCAGTGCTCTCGTCAAAAATGGCGCCCAAGAGCACCATCAACAACGCAAGTCCTTCTCCATTCTTCTCTATTCCTACTCTGTTTCTCACTTCCACTCTCCTCTTCACCCTCACTCTCGCCTTCTTCTTCTTCCTCTACAATCCACCCCACCAATCCAATCCCATTTCTTCTTCATCGTCTCTGATTTCCCAAAACCCCCTTTCCTCAAACTCGATCAAAGTTTTCGTATCGGACCTCCCCAGATCCCTCAACTATGGCCTCCTCGACAACTACTGGTCCTCCGATTCCGACTCCAGGCTCGGCAGCGACGCCGATCGCGAGATTCGAACGACCCATTTGTTCGAAACCCTCGAATTCCCTCCTTATCCCGAGAATCCATTGATCGAGCAGTACAGCGCCGAGTATTGGATCATGGGCGATCTGATGACTCCTCCGGAGCAGAGAACCGGATCGTTTGCGAAACGGGTTTTCGAGGTTGAGGAAGCTGATGTGGTTTTTGTGCCCTTCTTTGCGACTCTTAGTGCAGAAATGCAACTGGGTTTGGCTAAAGGAGTGTTTAGGAAGAAAGTTGGGAATCAGGATTACGAGCGGCAGAGGAAAGTGGTGGATTTTGTCAAGAACACAGAGGCTTGGAAGCGGTCTGGTGGTAGAGATCATGTTTTTGTTCTTACTGGTATGTTGGATATTGGTAAACAAACTGAAATTTGAAATTTTTAGCTTGTTCTTGATTATTCTTGGCAATTATCTAGTGAGAAAATGGAGAAGGAAAATCACTTTTCTTATGGACACGAATGTGAAATTTATAGGAAAGGGATTGGCTACATTAGAATTGCATATTAGATTAAGAACTGGTGCTTATTCTTACGTCTATGTCCTAATGAACGCATGCTCGTGTAAATGTAGCAAAATAGCCATTTGGGTCACAATATGAGCGACCGTGGCCATTCCGTACAAAATTTGTTAATTTTGGTGATAAATGTTGACGTGGACTGACCAAAAAATTGACAAATTTGGACAGAATGGCCTCCGGCGAATGGCGAACATATTGCTACCCGAAATCTTCATTTTGCCCCATTCAAAAAAAAAAAAAATCTTCATTTTGCTACATTTTTCATGAGCTAGTGGCCATTTCGGGACAGCGTGGCCAAGTCAATGGCCATGGGTGTCCTTAGCCCATGATTTTATTGTTACTTATCTTGCCTTAATTGTGAATTTTTGTTGCTTGTGTAAAAATTCAACAAGTCACATTACCTAATCTGGAACCAAAGTGCGAAAAAGAAGTAAAATTTGCTGCTATGCATACTTTAGCAGCTTATGATTTAGTCTTTGGATTGTCAGGTTATGTTAAAACTTGAAGCATTGTTTGGCAGACCCAGTTGCAATGTGGCATGTGAGAGCTGAGATAGCGGCGGCTATTCTCCTGGTGGTAGATTTTGGCGGGTGGTACCGGCTTGACTCAAGATCATCCGGTGGCAACTCATCGGATATGATTCAGCACACCCAAGTTTCACTTCTCAAAGATGTGATTGTGCCATATACTCATTTACTCCCTAGATTGATATTGTCTGAAAACAAGAAACGGGAAACACTTCTCTATTTCAAAGGGGCTAAACATAGGCACCGGGTTAGTATCCACTATCTTTTATGCTTCTTCTATTTCCCCTCTTTATGATCTTTGCTAGACTCTGTTTCTGCACCAAATGGAATAACATCACTCAGTTGACAGCTTCACCTTCACTTTCTTTCAAATAATCATAATTTAGGAGTTTTCCTAGCTTCACCATATAATGTAATTCTGTTTTACAATTTCGATTTGTATATACTAAAGTCTGAATGTAATGCTTTATGGTTTAACTTGAAATACCATCTGAATGTGTGGTCATAGGCATAGTCTAGTGGTAAACACTTCTTTTGCATAGAATGCAGAACAACACACTCTTTTTCTCTTTAAAGCTTTTTATCTTTGTGATGCTGAATGAATTTAACATTTATAGATAAAGTTTGTATTTTGAAGTTCTATACGATGGCAATTTGTAATCTTAATTAACCATTTGAAAGGCTTATTGTGTGTTTTGTCTTGATGTCTGGTATTGTGTACCAAAACATGATAATAATCATGCATATGGTGAAATTTTGGATTTCATTAATGAATTTTCCATCAACAGGGAGGCCTGGTTCGAGAAAAATTGTGGGACTTATTGGTGGATGAGCCAGGTATTATCATGGAAGAAGGCTTCCCCAATGCCGCTGGGAAAGAGCAGTCGATAAGAGGGATGAGATCTTCAGAGTTCTGCTTGCACCCAGCTGGGGATACTCCCACTTCATGTAGACTTTTTGATGCCATTCAAAGTCTCTGTATACCTGTTATTGTTAGTGACAACATCGAGCTCCCATTTGAAGGCATGATAGATTATGCTGAATTCTCAGTTTTCGTGGCGGTTGGTGATGCATTGAAACCTAAATGGTTGGTGAATCATCTTAAGAGCTTTTCAAAATCTCAGAGGGATGGATTTCGCCGGAAAATGTCTCAGGTTCAGCCTATGTTTGATTACGATAATGGTCATCCGGGTGGCATTGGGCCAATTATGCCGGATGGTGCAGTCAATAACATGGAAAAAAGTTCAGCAGAAACTGTCCATGATAAAGGAAGCCATTGTCCGCGAGAGGAGGAAACCGCCTGGTGTTTCCGTTCCACTCCGTTGCCATTGTACTTGATCTTTTACATGTTCATAGATTCGTATTTTACATGGTAGAGTGTGTTTTTCCCAATATGATAACTTTCTTGCTTTGAATTATATTGCTATAAAGAAACGATTAAATTTATTGAGTTTATACAGGAGTGAGGTACCATAGAAACAGTACAAGTGTGCAGTAAAAAAAAAAAGAACTATACAAGTGTGAAGTGAGATTGAAGATCCGGAGGAGAAATATTGGTATAATTGAATAACGAGGCTAAAAAGTCCACAATTGAAAGAAAGGCGGTGCTGGTGACTACAATTGAAAGAAAGGAGGTACTGGTAACTTGAAATCAAAAGAAAGATGAACAGATGAGCAGAGGACCCTTGACATCGGGTGGTCAGGGCAAAGCCAAGGGGGGCACGTTAAAAATATGTTTTGTATATAATATTGACAATTTTACTCTTAATTAAAAAAAAAAATTCAATCAATGCCCCCACTTAAATTTATTATTTTACCCCTAATAAAATATACACTTTTATTATTTTAATCCCTTTTTTTTAGGGTCCATGTGTAAAAAACTTAAAATTTGGTAAAAAAATATAAAATTTAGGTGTAAAATTTGTAATTTTTTATTACTTGTGCCCTCACTAGAATTTGGGCCTAGTTTTACCACTAAGGGTGATGTCGACAAGTGTACTCTGACACTCAAATCAGTAATAATTCCTAGTGAAAATAATTATAATATAATTGAAATATGATATTGGAATAAATAAAGAACAAATCAGAATTAATCATTTGAGTAAAGGTATGTCCCGAGCGGACAGTGACTCAGCTATAAATTTTGTTCAAAATAACAAAGAGGATTCTCAGTTATCAAATGCGCAACGTTGTTCAACCAATCATATGGCTTCCTCGTTACTCTTAGGACCAACGACTAGCAATCAAGAGGCTTCCATCCTAGCAAGTTTTAATAACTTGGAATAAAGTGAAAAAGATGGAAAAAAAAAATATAGACGAGATAGATTTTTGGTATCAAAGCAATGACAAGTGAGATGTGAGTTCAGTATTCAAGTATCGCGTGCCCCTTTCTCTCGTCTAAGTTTGGCCTTTTAAAGGAATCGAGATCTGACTGTTATGGACTAAGGGTCCGTTCCGATTTGTCAGGTCGACCTCGCATTTGTTGCGCTGACATGGAGTAGAGTTAGACGCATATGTTCCTTCGTTGCGACTGCAGTTTGGTTAAAGAGACTCAATTCGCTCCTTGCGTAATTCCGTTTTACACTTGAATTAAATGGCCCTGACCGTTTCAATTGGAATTTGAACTTTGGCCCACTTGGACTGAGTCATAAAATTGGGCCTCGGTGATTGAACCCCAACAAACAAACACATAGAAGTATTAAAAGCTCAATTATATTATTAGAAATTTTATTGCCAATTGTCATTTAATCTAGTCAAAGTTGTTAATTCCGTACTTTCTAAATAAAAGTTTTTTTTTTTTGGGAGAAGTGAATTATGCTACAAATGTTCATCATTGTCAGAAAACCATTATGTTTTCTCGAAAAATAAGTGAAATCAAAAATTGGAAAAAGAAAAATACCCAAAATCAAAATTGGAATCCAAAAAATTATATTATATTAATCGTTCTTCTTTTTCTTCAAATTTTGCATTTATGAAATGTGTCCCTTTTTTGTAATATATTTTGATTTCATAAATCATTGAAATATTCTTACAATAAGTAATTTTCCTTATAATATAATTTATACTACTTTCTGCTTCTTAATCCTTCTTTCTTAATATTTCAATTAACTGAAAGTGATATAAAATACATGCAACGCCTTATCCTTCCCGCCGAAGCCTTTGTGTTATAGGAATTCATCCTATGATTAAGTAGACATAATGTATTTGATTGGGGAGCTAACTCAAAACATACGAAGAAAGTAACCACGGCGGAATAATTAATGATTCGATCAAAGATAAAAAATTGTCCAAATCGAATAAATTAGTCATAATAAAAAGATTTATATTAAAAATTAAATAGAAGATTTATATTAAAAATTAAATGATTTAATGAATGATTTAAGGAATTTACTTTAAATTTAAATATGCATATAAGCTCTATATACAGGGTCATTTTTGTAATTCTCTGTAAAACCAAATGACAATATTTTTATTTATTCATTCTTATTTCTTCAATCTTTTTTTTTTTTTGCTTTCTAAAACTTTTATATGTGTTGTGGTGTATTTTTCCACTATCGAGCACATGACTAGTGCTAAGCAAAACTCATCCGATCGGTACCGACAAGGGATCATACGAGCATAAACGGACCAAAAAGTCTAAGTAAATATCAAGTTCAGCTGTATTATTCGTGCGTCCCTTTGAAGACAACTAGTCCTTCCATTTACGGTACCTACAAAACAAGGAAATCACCATTAAATATATAATTCCTTAATTTCACACAATAAATGATTGAGAAATGTCAATGCCTTCATTATATGTGCCTAGCGCATTTAAGGTGGTATTAAATATGTCAATTACAAGTTAATTAATTCTACCAATCATTAATCAAAAGTATTTTTTGAGGCGTAGAAGGAGGTCAGCACCTTTTTAAAGGTCTTTCTAGAAAGAGATCGACATTAAATACATTTAATGCCCATTGACTATTCAAATCTCTCCAATACTATATAAACCCAACCATTTTATCATAAAGATATACAAACACTACTCAATCACATAAACTTTGTCCATACACTACTCAATCAGAGAGACTTTGTCCATACGAAATAATGTAAAGCTAGGCACTCAAGAGAGGTTCTATTTGGCTAATAACTATTCTGAATATGATTTTAGGAGTGGTTTGATGGAGATGTTACTGAGAAAAACATATTTGGACAAACAACTCCTAATGAGGTCTCTCGAGATTTCTTTCTTTTTGGATTAATCAATTAAACCGTTTAAAATGGAAAACTCATCTTCTAAACTTCACAATCTTTGAAAGATTGGCTTGTTTACATCTTTCTCAACATATTTGACTGATAAAAATTTTGAAGAGGATTTTAAAGAGGAAATGGTATTGAGAAAGGGATTTGGACAAACAACTCCTAATGAGATCTCTCAAAAAAAGTTTCCAATATATGAAGTGGCACAATTGGAGTACTATTACAGACCAAATGAGATTCTCCAAAATGTCTTGAAGTTACGTATGAACACTCAACACTATCTATTTCTTTTAACAATTTATCTTATTTGTTATGAGTTTTATTTTTCTTATGAATTGATATGGATATATATGGATATTGGAATTGATACTATATAAATATGCAGTTATTAAATTGAATATATATTATTGAAAATTTTGTAACTTTATAGATGTAGTTATGTTTAATTTTTGTCTTGTATTTGTCAATTAATAGATCACTCTACCTTTACGCAATGATTGAGTAAATTTCATAAGGTTTTTTTGTCATCCCTATGTTAAAAGAGTAATGTGGCACCACAAAAAAACACCACGTGGTCACCTATTAAAATAAATAAATAAATAATTATTTTTTTTAATTATTTTATTATTTGCTTCTGCTCTTCTTTTTCTTCATTTTCAATACAACAACCCCCTTCCCTCTTCGTCGACCCTTGCGTGAAAATTGGCCGCCTCCTCATCGTCGTCAACCCTCGCGAATCGACCACCCTCCTAGCCATTCATGATGTGACTTGATTTCAATTTTTATTTTTGTTGCATATAATTTAATGGGTCAATTATTTGTCATAGTTCTTGTTCAGATCCAATTTCATTTCTGTTGAATTATGTGATTTCATCAAATATGATTTGCAATTATTCGGTTTTTGTTGTTTGGAGATCCCATTTTTGGGTCGCATGGGGCTAGTGATTTGCTATTGGATTTGGATGTTTTTATAATTTGGCAAATGTGGAAACAAATATTTCTGCTTTATGGAATAGATTATCACCTTCAGATGGAAAGTTGGCCACAAAGAAAGCCATCTTTATGAGTAGTTGCTGACTCCAATACAGGGAAGGCCAAGTGATTGTCATTTTTCACTCTTATTATTGAAAACAGTTACTGACATTGTGTACCATATTTGGTTTAATGTAATGGTTTTGTCTGAAGTTAAGGTACAATACATCATGTTGAAATGCAAAGAAAAATGAAAATAAAGACAAGCATTTAAATGAAGTTAAGGTCCTGTCCCAGTTTCACACTTCAACCACGTT
>WUAT03377052.1:0-10327 GCA_010015005.3 Ulmus americana
TTAAGGGCAAAATGGTCATTCTTAGTCAATTTAAGGACAGCCCAGTCCATCATTGATTTAACTAAAGGGAGGGGGTCCTTTTTGGGTGATTTCCCAAAAAACATAAGCTAATCATAAATACCGTAAGTATCTAAAATTTGGAACATTTGGGAGTTTTATTTTCCTTTACTTAAAAACCTACTCTTAAGTCTTAATTCACCTTGCCGCTTGAATTTTGAGAAATGTAATGCTTTTTAGAGTGAGAGCAAGACACTTGAAAGGAAGATGGAGCTTGGAGATGTCAGAAATTTAGTGATTCGCCATGGCGCCAGTCTGATGGCCATAAAATTTGGAAAAAATGGTGATCGGTATGTAGGGAGGTGGAAGCAAAGGGCGTGTGGTACTTCTCAAACAACGATGTTGGTAGACTTGAAAGATAAATAAGCAAACTTCACATTAGTTTTTCACGGTAGAAGAAAGAGAACCGACTCCTTTTTGGGAATGACCTTTGATAATTGGATCCTCCGTAGAGCGACACACATGGTTCAAGAAGTCGCGGCGCGTGGTCTCCATGAATGGATGAAGGCGGCAGCTTCATTCTCTACATTTGGTGTTTTTTCCTCTTATTTTAGTTTGTTGTTTTCTTTCAGTTTTGTGCTACTGTAATAAATCTTCCTATCTTAAAGTATATGGTGATTAGTTTTGTACTTGGATTTCTATTCATTGTAGTAGGTTTTCCATGTAGATTTAGGTTTATTATGATATTATTCCATCCAAATCGATGATAGAATTCAGAAAACTTAAAATCTCCGCAGCCGTTAGTAGCGTTATCGAACCAATCAATTTCAGTTGGGAGTTTTCTGATTGGGCTGAATTTATTTTTTATATCTACAGTCACATATTATTTTACCTTAGACTTAAATTGTACTTGTGTAATATTGTATGTTTCTTTCCGATTTTGTTTGTTTAGAAATTTTTTTCTTATAGGAAAATTTTCTGTTTACTAAAAAAAAAAAATCACCTCGTCGCTTTTAGTTATCTTTATTTCTACGAGCAATCGAAGAATTCCAAAAACCAAGGAAATGGCATTAGAGGATTCAAGCAAGGCAATATTAATAATCAATAATTTATTTGTTACATGCAACTTTGAGGGCAAGTGAAAAGTGACTTAATAATCAATAATTTATTTGTTACAAAGAATGACTATTCTTCAATTTTGCAAATACACCCCCATATATTTATTATTTGTTAGAAAAAGGTTGAAAATCTTAACATAACAACCATATACTATTATCACAAATATTTCCTTACCTTATCTTGATCAAATTATCATCAATTTGATCGTTTCTTTTCCTCATTTCTAATTCAAAATTAATTGACGAAAATGTTGTTATCTTGAGGTGTAAAACTTCTATCTCTCTCTCTCTATATATATATTTAAATAAACTTATAGTTGTGACTTAAAGCCAACTCTACTTATGTAATGGTAGTTGCTTATGATTTATGAAAATTTGAAATTAATCATTTCCATAATATGCCCATTTTATTTGATGATGCATCACTTTCGGGTACCAATTGATGACGTATTGAAGCCAAAACCCAGCTAGATCTAGCTGCAAAAAATCATGATAATGATAAGATTACCCATTTTACTTCTCGATTAAACTTTTCAAACTAGCTACCAAATGGTTGTCCAAATGTTTTCTAGTAAAGTAATTTAGTATATTAGGTTAAAATGATTATTATTATATTTTTCTAATAAAGGCTGAAATTGTTTAAAAATCTAGCAGCCAAAAGTTGAAATAAGAAAAAAAATTAACCAATTGTATTTCTAATAATTCCTTTATTACTTCAGCATAATTTGCAAATATTAAAGATAGATTAGTACAATTCCAATACTATCTTAATGTCAAGTTCATAACATCAATATTGAGTTGGAAGTGACTAGACTTTTGTATAACATGGTTATAATTCCATTTTTTGGAGCAAAGTCTAATAAAGTTAATTAATAGCTTTCGTATTTTTTAAATACATTCAAAAATGGCTAGCCAGTCTGTAAGAATAGGGTGAGGATAAGGAGAAAAAAAAATTAAAATCAAATATTAATAACAGTTCGAAAATATTATATATATATATATATATATATGAGTCTTTTTACAATACACGTAACAAAATATTTGTATCGATACATACATCAATCTTAACCATTTATTTTTTATCTAATAATTGTAGTTAAAAGAGTTAATTTCTTGTAATTTGATTAAAAATAAAAAGTTAAGATTGATGTTTATATCGATACAAATATTTTATTGTATGTATTGTAGAACCAACACCTCTCTCTCTTTATATTTATATATATATATTCAGTATTTAGTATGTCTCATATTTTTCGAATATTATTTTGGTGCACAAAGACGACTGCTTAGCTTTAAATAAAAATAAGTTTTTCTCAAATTTTTATTTCTTGAGTTTTAGTATTTGTTGCAACAACTACACAAACCTAATAACAAATCACCTTTCTTTATATCAACAAATAACATCACCATTCAAAATAGATTATTATTTTTTTATTATGAGATTTTAACCAAGCTCCTAACTGACCATGTGTGGAAAAAGACAACATTGGATTCACTCCTTTAGTTAGACATAGTAGTGTTACATAATCAATCAATATATATACACACACACACACATAATTAACTACTATTTAACCTAAGTTTCAACAATACCAAGACAATGTTAGATTGCAATTACACTCAAAGTTGGACCAAAATTTTAACTCTCCGCCAAACAGATCAAATTTAGTGGTAAACGAAGAACCACTTTTGTCTGATGTGTACTTTTACACAAATAAGTACGGAACACCTTAGAATAATATGCTTCAAATGTAGTAAACTACTAAACTCCCTCCACACGATTGCAAACCATAAACACATGCACGTTATTGCATGTGTTCGTATATATACATAAATATAAATTTCTTTTAATTATATTTATATATTTCAATTAAAGGGTGGTGGTATAACTGGATTTGTTTGTGTTTTTTTTTTTTGTTGTTGAACTTAATTAATTGCACATGATATGTGATACCTAGTTGGGATACAATCTTCAAATTTTTAATATTTGTCCCAAGGCACTAATCAAGGGTGAGTTAGCTAAATATTATTATAGTATTGGGACAAATGACGTTTAGGGACATTTTGGTGGGCGTAAATGTGTAATAGAATAGAGAATTAGAGATTGGATCTTATTCCTTTTCAGATTCTATTTTTATTTTTATTTTTTGATACTTTTTTTTTAATGGCCACAGATCACCAACTTAATTATTCTACCATTTTATCCTTTTAAATCCGAAGCAAATAATTCTCTATTATTTCGCTACATATATAATATATAAAAGATTGATTAGGAACCACTAAAGTATGTATTCTCTTATGTTTATAGCATTTGAAGGTTTATAATTATTAATTAGTACAACGAAATGGAATTATTTTTATGAACCTATTCAGACCCCAGCTCATGATGAATCAAGAAAATTAATGCCAAATTATCAATTGGGTACTTGACTTTACTCTTTTGTATATCTAGTTGTCACGGGAAATAGGTTTTTGTTTTTAATGAACATATTTATCTTAATTATTATGATTTGCTAGAAAAGACAGCAAATGCTTAAACAATGTTTAAACAAACTTCGCCAAAACGAAGTGCATATTTTAGATAATTTTATAAGACATATTGGCGCAAATGCACCCCATTTGTTTGCTTGAATTGAAAATTTTTTTTTTTATTAAATCTTTATGTCATAATTTACTGATATTATAGTTAAAAATTGCTCCCGCCTTTATGGAGCACTTTTATAAATAAAACGTCAGTAAAAATTAACGTGGGAGTAAAATGTCAATAAATAATAATATAAGAGAGTTTAATAAAAAAAATTAATAAATAAAAAAGTGCCAAGATAAATAATGAAAAAGGCATTTATGCTAATTAGTATTTTTATATTTATAGGCAAAATACAAGTCACATGAATGAAGTGGAAGACAATAGGGGGGACTACAGGAATGCCCCTAAAATGAGGCATCAAAACATTTATACCCTTGTTTTACACTCATTACATATGTGTCACTTTTTTTTTTTTACCTATTTTATCCCTTTATTAAATGATAAATTACAAAGAAATTTATAGACTAAGATAAATAACCCTGAATATAAAAGGGTAAAAAAAAATTTACATTAAAAAAATAGCGTACAAATATTATGACTTTTAAAAAAGTGCGCAAATGTAATTGGTTAGGAAAAAAGGGGTATAGGGTGTAATTTCCTCAAGACAATACATTTATTGGGCCTGTATTTTTCTTGGAGATGACAATTGGGCCGAACCCTTTGCCCAATCCCAGTGCGAGAGTTGCAAAGTTATGGCTTTGCCCTACTAACTGGTTACAGCTCGTCACTTCCTTCCCATTAATGCTTAATTTACAGTTCTATTTTTTAAGAGGAAATTTCACCCACCACGCCATTACATTTGTAGAAATTAGTGAAGAGTTATTTTTATCCTTGAAAATGGAAAATTATTTATCTTTTTGCTACATATGTTAACTCAAGGATCAAAATAGAAAGAATTCTACCGATGTAAGATCTCTCTAATTTATGTCGATAGTAATTAACTTAGGCTCAATTTCACACCACTGTGAAAATTACCAGGAAGCCACTAATTTGGAGTAGTGGTATTAGATTCTTGAGATTTCATTTTTATTTGTAAAAATTTGTGAGCTAAACGGTGCAAATAATTTTTAATGTTTGCATATTTTTACACGTTGTTCTTTAAAATCAGAAATTGAGCTAAATACTTTCTTAAATTTATATTCTTTTTTGATCAATTTTAATATAAATACTCACTGAATATGTCAAAATTGTCTAAAAAATACAAGTTTAAAGAATATCACACTAAATTTTAATTTTAAAAAGTAACATATAAAAACACGCAAATCTTAAAAGCATCCCTAATGTGCCAAATTTGTGACACAAATCGAATAGATCTTCATTTTGTCACGAGCAAGTGATACTCTTGCTGCCCAAATAAGAGTATTAATCAATCCTAATTTCGCTCAAACTTGGTCCCCACTCTAAAGTTATTTTAGCTCCGTTCCAAGTTTTATCATTTAATCAATATTCAACACAAATGACCATTTTATCAAGTTTACTAGCTAAATATACTTCCACTATTATTATTATTATTAAGGTTAATTACCCACCAGTTTGATAGTTCCAAAATAATAATTAATCTCAAAATTCGTGACAAAAAGTATTTTAGACAAAATTCGTCACTATAGTAGCCACTTTTATTGTTTTCGGTTCTAAAACAGCCATTGGTATCGAAATTTGAGACGTGGTCACTGTCTGTAATCTCAACAAGCACTGATTGTTGATCATTTTTGTTTTTTTTTTCTTTTGAGTTTTGGATTTTAATTTTTGATTTCTCTTGGAATAATCTAAGATTTTTTTTCTTCTTTTCTTTAACTTTGGATTTTGATTTTTTTTTTGGATTATTAAGATATTTGAATCTCAAATTTTTTTTGTTTTGTGAGTTTTGTAAAAAATGGAAAAAGTTACTCGTTTTTATTTATTTATTAATTTATTGTTAAATTTGTTTAATTAGGTATCACAATAATTTAAAAAATAGTTTTTCTAACATTTTCTAATTGATTTTCTCAAGAATTAAGAAATAAATTATCTATGTACAAACCATAAAAACTAATGAAAACTACATGCATGTAATCTTTTTAGTTTTTGTGTGTAAGAATATGTGTAAAAGAAAAAATCGAAATAGATAGAAAATGACAAAAGTGACTACTATAGTGATGAATTTTGTCTAAAATCACCTTTTTTTTTTTTGTCACGGATTTTAAAATTAATAACCATTTTGAGATATTGCCAATATCTTATTTTACAAAAGAAAAATAAGTATTTTGCTTGGTGGTTCTATTTTAGATATTGTTTAAACAAATTAACAATTTTTATGTTTATAACTTTTTGAAATATGGTAGTTTTACAATTATTTAACTTGTTAATTATTGAAACATAACTGTACATTGAACACAAATATTAAAAATTAAACAAATTAGAAATTTATTCAAAGGGAGAAAAAGAACATTTGGTAAGTTTTTTGTTTGTCTTTTTCTTTTTCTTTTTTAAGATGACATATGGTAGTTAGTATTTGAAGAAAAATCTAAAATTAATGCTCTAAAATATTCGAGAAAATTTGAGAAGAAAATAAAAAAAGAAGAAAGAAAAAGCCAAATATTCTCTATTTTACACACAAATTCAACAATGCCTAAGAGCTTCCTCTTTCTGTAAAGACAAAAGCGTGGATCGACCTCATCCCACCATTCTCTCCCCTCTTTCTCTCTACTCTTCCCCTTTCTCTTCTTCTCTATCGGAGCTTCCCCTGCTTGGTAGAAAAGAAAAAATTTCGCTATTTAGGGTTCCGAATTCTCTCTCTCTTTCTCTCTCCCCCTTTCTTTCTGTGAAAGCAAATACAAATCCATGACTTATCTCCCCTCAGATCTACCCAACACCCACTTCCCCAACCTATTAACCTCCCTCTCGAACTAGTTCTCTTCCTTTCTCTCTCTTTCTCTCTCTCTCTCTAGAGTTGATCTGGGCTCTACACACTTCACCTATTCTCTCCGTTCTCCCAGTTTCTCCAACCACAATGTCGTCTTTCCGCCCAGATCTGACCTCTAGAGTTTACCCAGAACCGGAATCCGTGGAAATCGACCACTTCGATCGCCTTCCCGATTCTCTCCTCCTTCTGGTCTTCAACAAGATCGGAGACGTCAAGGCTCTCGGCCGGTGCTGCGTAGTTTCCCGGCGATTCCATTCCCTTGTTCCTCAGGTCGAAAACGTCGTCGTTCGGGTCGATTGTGTCATCTCCGACGACGATTCCTCCGCTTCGGCTTCCTCCTCGGACAAGTCTCGCGGCCCTTTCTCCAATCTCTTCCGCATCGTTTTCGGCGGCATTGTAAAGCCCCTTCAAGCTCTCGGCCAGTTTTTGGGTCCCAAAAGATCGTCTTCTTCCGGCTCTGGTTTGGGTTCTTCGTCGCTTGCTGTTGGGAGCGAAGAGGATGGTGAGATTGATCAAGCCGGCGTGACGCATCACTCGCCGACCCAGGTTTTGAAGAATTTCAATGAGATTCGATTTCTCCGGATCGAGCTTCCCAGTTGTGAATTGGGTATTGATGATGGTGTATTGTTGAAATGGAGGGCCGATTTTGGTTCTACTCTGGATAATTGTGTGATTTTGGGTGCTTCTTCGGTGGTTTATCCTGGACTAAACAAGTCCTCGATTGCCCAGGATGGCGCTGAGGGGTGGTTTGCGAACGCCGGTAATGGCGTCGTCGACGATAATGGAAGCATTCCCGATTCGTTTTACACCAATGGGGGTTTGAAATTGAGAGTGGTTTGGACGATCAGCTCTTTGATTGCTGCTTCGGCGAGGCATTACTTGCTCCAACCCATAATTTCCGAGCACAAGACGTTGGACAATTTGGTTTTGACCGATGCAGATGCGCAGGGTGTTTTGTGTATGAATAGGGATCAGCTGGAGGAGTTGAGGGTGAAGCCATTGTCGGCATCTTCGGCCTCGAAGAGGACGCTGGTGCCGGCTCTGAATATGAGGCTTTGGTATGCTCCTCAGTTGGAATTGCCTGATGGGGTTGTTTTGAAGGGTGCAACTTTGGTTGCTATCAGGCCGAGTGAGCAATCGGCGACGAAGAAGGAGGTTTCTGATGGATCCTGGGTTTCTACCGCGTTTGAGGAGCCTTATGGGACTGCGGCGAAGATGCTGGTGAAGAGGCGTACTTACTGCCTTGAGATGAACTCATTCTGATAAAGATTAATGGGATCTGAGGTAAATTTGCAGCTAGATTATGCCTTGTTTACCTATTTCATGCATTTTTACTGGCACCATTGGTGGAGTTAAAGCTTTAACCTTTTTTGTTTAGCTTGTCACTATGGCATCTTTGTTATCTTCAATCCTCTCATTCTTAATTTCCCATTTCCATTTATGTTAAGGTTTATTCATTTATTATATATGATGCTCCATTGTTTATGTTAGATTTTGACATGCTTCAATTGTTTCTTTTCCTTTTATTAATTTGGAGATTCAGATTAAAACAATTTTATTTTATATCTGGTCCCAAAAGTATAAACAATATGTTTAACTTATTCCAATTTGCAGAATGAAACTTATAATATAGTACATTCGATTCTCATTTGTTCTGTTGAGAAACTTCTGCTGACTGCTCTCAATTTGCCCATCTGGGTTTTTCCTTTGTCTAGTTTGTAATTTTGTGAGTTGGTGACTAACTAACTTAGTTTGAATTGGATTTCCAGGTAAACCAAAAACGTTGGGGGCGAGATAGGAGAAGGGGTGAAGGAAAAACATATAATTTCTGAAACTGTAGAGAACCAGGGAGAACAATTTTGTCTTTGTGCTACTTGAAGATAAATCATGATCGCTCTAGAGGCTTTGCCACGAAAAATGGCCAGCCATCCTCACTGCTGATTGTGCGCTATGAATGTTTAAAAATTCCCACAATCTCTTGAAGTAAGAGGTGAAATATGCATCTGCTGGTATTTTTAATTTCAGGGCATATGCTTTGTAAGAGAGTTCCACACTTGCAGCTAAATTGAATCTTTGTAAGAGCTTGAAGTTTGTAGTCTTATCTACTTCTTGTCTTATAAATCATCTCCCTTTATGTGAATATTGTAGGTATATGACTGTGTTATGCTTATTTGCTATAATGTTCATTTGAGCTGTTTAGTTTGGCTCTCTTTATTATGTCAAGTAAGAGCGATTTGATTCAAATGATGACAATTACCACTTCCCTCAATGACACCGTTTTGACTTTTCTTCATTTCTGGGAATAGCTTTGGTTAATTGATTATTACTGCAGTGTTGAGTGAGTGGCAAATCCTGTACTACTTTTCTTGCCAATTTTTTTAAAAAGAAGATAGAATCCTTAAAACGCTTTTGTGTTTTAGCAGTTGGGCAGTCACTTTTGCTTTTGCTTTTGCTTTAGCTTTAGCATTTGCTTTCCCTTCACCTAAATCAATTATAGAAATGACAGGTAGAATCATTCTAAGATAGATGGATTTGCCTAGTAATGTTGCAGAACTACAAAGGAGGTGTAGAAAGGGATCTTAACTGGGCTAGCTCAGCTGAGTAGGATTAGGTAATGATATTGGATAGCCCAAGGCTTAAAGTGCATCTGTCTCTTTTTAAACTGCTGTTTTTTGTTATCAATAGATATTAGACTTTATTCTACCAAAGAAAAAAGAATGAATATTAAACTTCAATTAGATGTATCCCAAATTTGGGTAGAGGAAGATGGGATTGGGGTGGGGTAGTGAATTATAGGCCATTGGCTTGCAAGTATGGTGAAATGATTTATAGGCCATTTGCTTGAAACTATGATGAGATGGCTTGTTGGCCATTGGCTTGAAACTATGGTGAGGATGAGATTTGAGTGACTTATATGTGCTGATCTAAATATTTGGTTTTCCAACAAAACGTGCTATTAGGGTGAAGTTTAAAGCAACTACCTCTAGTCATCCTTCTCTTCTCTAGTCATCCTAATTTTAATTAGTAAATTAACAAAAAATTACATATTCTAGTGGACCTTTCGTATAGGATGATTTCTGTGTTACACTTGAATTTTTTCATGTTCATTTTCTACTTCTTTCGTAATTTTAATTTTCTAAATACTAATTTCTAACAAGTACAATTTATTATTTTTTATTTGATTGCGTAACTAATTCTTCACAATATTTATCGGCAAAGTGGGAGAAACAAAAATAGTTAATACACTTTTTTTTTTAGAACGGTTGAAACTACAACATTATTAATTCAAAGGAGATAACTTTGCAATTATAGTTTCTAAAAATCAAGTCGGGCTATTCGCATCTGTCCACAATGACGGACTCGAGCAATTTAATGAAAAAACGAGTAATGTGGTGGGAAACACACACCATTATAATTTCTCAAGGTAAATGAGCGCTCGAATTATGTGCACGTTTATAGTGGTTCTTTAGGGTTTTATCCCAGATGTAGACCCCAATACGCGACAAATCTCTCCGTTTATCATTGGACCCAAGTAGTTATCTATCTGGAACAGTTTTGGGGTTGTTGCTATGAAGATGTTTGTTTTTGTGTCGTTTTTCAATTTCTTGTAATCATATTATGTATGTTGTTCGATGAAATTACTTTACCTTTCATAAAAAAAAAAAAAAATAAAAAAAGAAAAACTTTATAATTTTTTTGCATTGTAGTGTTTTTTAATCTCAC
>WUAT03377163.1:0-10327 GCA_010015005.3 Ulmus americana
GAAACACTTTAGCAACTCAAGAAGTAACTTACTTCACCTCCTATCCTCTCCAAACCCAAGGATAGAGAACGGCTCTTCATCTACTTAGTAGTCTTTGAGACTGCCGTCAGCGATGTTCTTGTCCGTGAGGAAGAGGGCAAGCAAATGCCAGTCTACTACGTGAGTAAGTCTCTAGTCGATTTTGAAACACAATACCCTCAACTTGAGAAGCTTGCTCTTGCCTAATCACTGCAGCTTGTAAGCTCAGACCATACTTCTAGTGTCATCCTATCGTCGTACTCACCACCTTCCCTTTGAAGAGTGTCCTACACAAACCAGAGCTCTCCGGTCGACTCACCAAGTGGGTTGTAGAGCTCAGCGAGTATGACATCGCCTTCTAGCCACACAGTGCTCCAAAGTATCAGGTATTGGCTACTTTCATTGTCGATTTAACTCCTAACACTCATGTACAGGTTGAAAAGGAATTGCTTAGGCTAACATAGTGCTCTACTTCTAAGTTGACGCCCTCAATAAATGGCTCACGCAACATGAATGGGGTTGGTATCGGTATAGTCCTCACTTCATTTGGAGAACCAACACAAGTAAAATCGAGAGATTTTTAGCATAGAAACCTAATTTCTCGTAAGTTGGGGAAAACAAAGTAACCTTATCATAAAAACCTAATCCCTAATCTGTCACTCCCTACTCAAATGGTTGCCAACCCACACCTTGTTCGGCTACCACTCTGCTGGAGAAGATGATGGTAGAGAGAAGAGAAGGAGAAGAAGAGGAAAAGAATAGGAGAGAAGAGAAAGAGAAGGAGAAGGAGAAGGGCTTTCTATGCTACACGAAAAGTCGTATATAGAGACGACATATGTCGTTGCTATATAGAACAACTATAATGACGACATGGTACAAGTCATCGCAATACACTCGTCTTTTACTATGGCAAATTATATGTCGTCGCTATAGACCTCAATAGTTTGTAGGAAAATTTTGGCACACTAATTTTCCTGGGAAAGTCAATAGCGACAACATAGAGTAACTAAATCGTTGCTTAATTGATTGCAATTTTGAGGAAAAAATGGCGCTTTATTTTCCCGAAAAAAATATATAACGACGAAATATTTTGTCGTTATAGAAAAAATGTCACTGCTATATGTTTTGTAATTTTGAGGAAAAAATGGTGCTTTAGTTTCTCACAAAATTCTATAGCGACGACCTTGTTGTTGCTATAGACTAAAATATCATCACTATAGCAGCAACATTTATTGTCGTTCTAAGGTCTACTAACAAAAAATGCAAAACACCTTCTTTTTCCCCATTTCTCCTCTTTTCTCTTCCTCACCATCGCTATTGTCATCGTCGCCCATCACTACAGCTCATTGCCGCTACCCACCACTCTTTGTTGGTAACTTCCTCATTTACTTGGTTTGGTTTTTTGGGTTTTAGATTGATATTGAAAATGGATTTTTGATATAAATTTTGTATATGGAATTTGTAAATGAATTTTTGATATGGTTTTAGTTTTAGATATGGACTTTTGGTTATTGGGTTTAGATATGTAAATACATTGGGTTTGATTGTGTTGATTATGTTATTAGGTTTAGATATGGAGATACATTTAGTTTTGAGGAAATTACACCCTATACCCCCTTTTTCCTAACCAATTACATTTACACACTCTTTTAAAAGTCATAACATTTGTACCCCAATTTTTTAGTATAAAATACTTTTTTACCCTTCCATATTCATGGTTATTTATCTTAGTCTATAAATTTCTTTGTAATTTGTCATTTAATAGAGGGGTAAAATAGGTAAATGAATGCAAAACAAGGGTATGTTTTGATGCTTCATTTTAGGGGCATTCCTGTAGTTCCCCCTTTAGTTTTAGATATGGACTTTTGGATTGTGTTTGGCTATTGATTTTGTTGATTATATTGATTTGGAAATACATTTGGTTTGATTTTGTTGATTTGTAATAAGATTTATCGATTATGTTTGGCCATTGATATATATATGGCTGATGTTATGTTCGATTGAGGAGACACCGGAGGTGATCCTCGTCATCCAGAGGGTTCCAGGTTACCAAGTGCGTGCGAGTCTGGTAGGTTTTAAGTTTTCGAAAATTTTTGATTTGTTTTGGTTATAAGTATAATTTTTTTTGGGTAACTATTAACTATAAGTTTTATAATTGAAGCACCTGCAAAAAAAAAAAAAAATGTCTTTCTCAAAAGGCCTAAGTTTGCAAAATATATGAGAGACCAAAGGGAGAATACTGTTTCCCATTATGTTCGACGTGGTCGAGCATACCTTGCATCTAATCGGGGAGAATGCAAGATTTTTCTCGAGGTGCATGGGGAACGAGATGAAGTTTTTTGTACCCCTATGTTACGATAGTTGGATGGATGTTCTAGATCATATTTGAGATGTTGTGTCTAGAATGTAGTTGACTTAATTAATTAATATGAACTTTATAGTTAATTTAATTCACTAAATTAGCTATTTTTAACTTATCTAATTTAAATTATTGTAGGAGCAATCATTTCATGGAGGAGTACGAAGCAATTGTAACTGCTGTTGATTAGTACGCAACCGATCAATACCGTGATTACAAGACGAAGGTCAACAAAAGAGGATTATGTAAGTAATATCATTATAGTTTTGTCAATTATTTTGAGTATTAAGTTTCGGTTATTGATTATTTTTTAAATTTCATTCTAGACTACTTAGGGAGTTGGAGACTCAGACGCAACAGGTCAGTACATCAGGCGTAGGGGTGGACAAGCACTCCATTACAAGAGAAGTAATAGGTGAAAGATAGGGCCATGAAAGAGGAGTATTTTGATAGAGATTAAGGGGTGTTGGTTCATCTTCGTCTACTGCAGCCTCACGGGTCCATCTGCATCGCAAGCACTGAGACAGTCTTCCCAGTCCACTGCTTATACTGCTGATTGGATGGTTGTTATTGAAGCTACTGCTCAAAGAGCTGTTGCTAAGGAAGTTGCTACCCAAGCTACTATTCGGCACCTCATTGGCTACATTTCAAATCTTTCTACTAGTTTGAGAGATCAATTTCCCAATTTTCAACTACCACAACAACCCTTGCTACCACTTCAAGATGATGAAGAATATGATGAAGATGCTGTAAATTTGGGAGATATGTAGTTTTTTTTGTGTGTGTGCGTGTGTGTGTGTTACTTTGTTTAGTTAAAATTGTAAACATTTATTATTATTTGTATTTTTTATGTATATTTACTAACTGTTTAGTATATTAAATTTACTAATTGTTTATTTCATAAAACAAGAATTAAAAAATAATAATTTCATATAGAGACTACAAATCGCCGCTATAGAGTGTGAGAAATGATGAAATTAAATGTCTATAGAGATGACATTTGACACTCTATAGTGGTGACGTGTTGTCCTATAGATGTTGATAACTATAGCGACAACAAAACCATCGTCGCTATATACTTATAGACATGGACCTATTGCAACGACTCATAGCGATGACATTGTCGTCGCTATAGATTTATAGAGATGCGATTTAGATCTATAGCAGTGACAGTGGTCGTCGCTATAGACTTTGTTTCTTGTAGTGTTAGAGTACTTCGCCGAAGGATTTTGCTGGAGGTCACATAGATGAGGGAGATGTGTAGGTGAGGTTGAAGGTAAGAGAGTTGAGAGAGTCGTGCTTTTTCTCTTAGCTAAGTGTGAAACTAAAAGAGGGAAAACTAAAAACAAGCTGAAAGCAGGGAAAGCTAAAAAGACCACAAAATATTAACAAATGTGTTCATATCTCTAATTTACATAGACCACTAAATAATTTATAAAAAAAAATGGTTTTTACTAAAAAAGATTTCTAATATCAATAGACCATATTTATTATATAGTGGTTATAATTTCTATACGACCACAATTCATAAATATTAGTGAAATATATGTCTATAAAGATCACATTTTTAACTTTTAATTGTTTGAATTTTAAGAACACAATGTTTTAAAAATGTGGTGTTTTAATTTTGGGAAAAAAACTTTGGAATTTTAAAATTGTGGTTAAATTCAATTGTGGTCAATTTTCGATTTTCTTGTAGTGTTAGTTTAGGTTACACTTTTTCTTTTGTTTATTTTGTTATGTAATTTGCTTTGTGAATCTGTTAGGTTGATTAAAATTGTGAAATTTGTGTTAGATTTTAAAACTTGCAGCTTGGGTATGTCTAGGGTTTAGGGAAAACTCTACCAAAAATTTTCTTAAATCAATTACTATTAGTGTTGACTTGGTTTATTTTGCTTCAATATATTAGAAATCGATAAAACTTATATGTTTTCGGATAGGAGATCTCAACATTCCAAGACAGAGACGATTATTTCATTACTTTTGCTGTTAGAAATGTGAGAAATCAAGATCATATAAAATGTCGGTGTGTGAGGTATGGTAGTGGGGAAATGCTTAGTCCGAATTTAGTCAAGGAACATTTATTTTTCAATGGATAGATAAAAATTATTCCAATTGGGGTTTTATCATGGAAAAATAATTATCGGTTCAACATCACGTTCCGTCATAAAATCTGATGAGAATGAGACATTTGGGGTTGATGATGAAGATATTAATTTGGTAAAAATGGTTAATAATATCAAAGAAGATTTTGCCTAGCAGAAGAAACAATTTACTCAATTGTTAAATGAAGGGTACTTTTGAAATTTTTGAAAATGTTGGCTCATTAGGGTAGAATGTAATTTGTATAATATAGAGGATAGATTTTAGTATTTTTGAAAGCTAGAAATCCTTTTTGTCACTTTATTAAACTAGAGATTACCAAAACGTGATTTTCCCCCCATGGCAAATTCATTTCCGAACGCTTGAGATCTTCATCGTGTTGTCCACACTTGTGTAGACCTCGTCCGTCCTCCACCGTATAATACACAAGATTAATACAACCCTTTATAATTGTTCATTATTATTTAAAATTTGGAAGCTTTAATATAGGGGTCACAATTCATGTCGCGAGTCGGGTCATGGCAAGTTGGCGAATCCAGTTTGTTAACTCTAACTCAACCAGCACTACATATTGGTCAACATGACATGTTTAACTTATTTGACATGTTTGGTTCGTTCAACCCATTTAGCCCATTTGATTCATACATCACATAAAAATAAATAACGTTTCGAATAATTGGTTCTGATGCCCCTTTACTTTCAATGAATTTGCACTTTATCCCTTTAAGTCTTAAAATGGTCGTTAAACCCCTCCAACTTTGGACAAACTGATGTTTACATTTGTCTAATTTTTTCGTGAGTTTTTTTAGATACATTTTGCATCAAATCACTTAAATTATATTTTTTTTCATGAAAAGAAATTAAAATATATCAAGAAATCCTTTCAAACTATTTTTTTTTTATTTAATTCTGAAAATTTTCTTTATAAATATATTTAGATTTTTTTTTTTTCAAAATTTGAAGAGATTTCTTGATATATTTATTTATTTTTTTTTTTTTTATGAAATAAGTATAATTGAAGTGACTTGATGCAAAATGCACCCAAAAAAAATTCACAAAAAAATTGGACAAAGTGTAAGTGTCAATTCATCTAAAGTTGGAAGAGTTTAACTACTATTTTAGGACTTGAGGAGGCAAAGTACAAATTCGCTAAAAGTAAATGGGGCATCAGTGCCAATTAATCTAAAATTTCAAATAAACAGAACTGAAGAGTTAAATAGTTTATCACAAAATATCAACACAATAAACAAGTTCTTAATCCTTAAGTAAAGTTTTAATCAATTAATTCTCAAATGTAAATAACTTATGTTATATTTTTTAAAGAATTTTTTTTTTACTTTAATTTTATTTTTTATGTAAAATAAATAATATTTTTTAATATAAATTTATGATTTTAATAATATATTGTATATAAATGTATCGATTCAGTGTGCGTTTTGTATCATATAGGTTGACCTTAACTTCACTAAAAAAAAAAAATATCATGTCAAATAGGTTGATCTGAATTTGACATACTAATTCAAAACATCAATTATAACTTACTAAATTTGTGTTGTATTCGAATTTTGCCACCGTGGCATGGCCAAAATTGCCGCCCCTTCTTGTATATGTGCATTTCCTCCGTTAACTATATAGCCGGCCCAATTGACAAGTCAACACCACCAAACATATATGTCTGTACAAATAACATAGGCGGCCACAACTTCAACCATGGGGAATATCTTAATTCTTTTTCACAGATTCCAATTGTCATTTTTTCACAAACCCTCTCACTTGTTTGCGCAACCCACTTTCAACCCCTGCTCAACTATTTTGTTCAACCTCAAACTCTATACCTGTTTCATCTAAGTTTATAAAGGAGTTAATGGTATTGGCGGAATTAATATTCAAATTTAAGACTTATCGGCACAAATTCTCTCTTTTCTTTGAATAAATTTGTACTTTTCTCCCTTCTTGATTTTTTTTTTTTTTTTGGATATTTTCTTCCCTATTCTTTTGTTCATTTGCAATAATAACAAAAACCAACTTTCCATCCAACTTTCGTTTGTTTCATTAAAACGTGCGACTCAGTGAGTTTACTTCTATGAGTATTTTTAAATTTTCATTTATTCAATATTATTTAAGATTAATTGAATTGAATTGAAGAAGTAAAAATCTCTTTTTTCACTTAGTTTTCTTCATTTAGCAAAACGAAAACCCAGTAAATCTTTATATAGCGAAATTCTAATGGTAAAACTGCTCATCAATAAATTGTGGGTTCCTTTAACCTTTTCACAAATTCAAACATTGTTCTAATTCTCAAGTCAACCGATGACTAGAAAATAATAACCTTCTCCTAAAAACGTATCATCTTATCTTCTTCATACCAATAGCTTGCAACATCAAAAATTCAAATCCATAAATTTTCTCAGTAACCCATCAGTAATAAAAAATTGCAATGGAGTTGGTACTTGGGTCACTTGAATCACATTCGCATCTCTAAACCTAGTGATCTTTAACCGTTCTTTAATGGAAAATATACCAAAATGCACCAAAACAACACCACAAATATAATAAATTCGAGTACCATTTTGCATCCACCCCCATGTGGAAAAATAAATTCGTAAATTAAAGTTCCTTAATATCCACTAAAATTAACATAAAAATGCTTAAAATAATGGGTTTATCAAAACTAAAAAAAAAAAAATGTAGCACAATGGGCAGAATTGATTAGAAATCTATGACCCAAAATTCATAAAAACAAAGATACACAAAAGCAAAGGCAAAATAGTACATAATCCTAGAAAAAGGAGCAAGAATTGAGGTATTGATCAAGTGCTAAATTACCATGAACTTAGAGATTGTCGTGAATGGCTTGGAGATCGTTATTGAATTTGTAACGTTTTGAAGTGTCCGGTGAAACCCCGAAGGCCTTAGGGTAGAGGGAAAGGCCGAAGTAGCCATGAAGAAGGTCCACTGGATCGAAACTCTGATTTGTGGTCACCATTTGGAAAAGAACAAGGAGCAAGGGTTGGGTGGGATGCGGGTTGATCGGAGCTCCAATTTTTGTGTGATTATTAATTTTGCTAGCCAAAGAAGACAAAGTGAAAAAGAAAAAAATAAAAAATAAAAAAAAATAGTACCCGTAGGAGTAAATTCATGCGAATCGTGCATTTTAGATGAAACAGATGGGGGTTGGATGGAAAATGTTTTTATTTTCTTTTATTTTATTTTTTTGCAAATGAACGGTAAAATTAGGGAGAAAAATTCTAAAAAAATTAATGAGGGAAAAAGGTACAAATTCGCTCAAAGAAAGAAGATTTACGCTAATAAATTTAAATTTAATTAGGACATAATTGATAAGAAACAATAAAGGTAAGATTGAGAGAAACATGTATAAAAATAGCAGGGGAAAAACTAAATTTTAAAGAAATTTGTTGTTAAATTTTCTAAGAATTTATTAAATTCTGTACTATTTTAAGAATTTTTCTCCCTTCTCGTCCTTCTTTTCTTCACCACAAATCCATCCATATTTTAAGAAACTTTCTCCCTTCTCTTCCTTGTTTTCTTCACCACACATCCATCCATACTACAACCTTAAAATCAAGATTCTCAAAAGCCGACTTAATCATATATCCAAAATAAATAGATTTACCCAAAAAAATGTACAAACTAAATAATGCACCGCTCCTTTCTCCCCCAAATAAATGCTATCTCCACAATAAATTTAATTCAAGGACGTAAAGTCAAAATCAAAACTTCAAGGATTAATATGTCAAAATGAAAAAGATGGAGGGTCTACTTCCAAAAGGCCAAAGAATTGTTATAATGGAGAATTAGAAGGACCCAACTGTAGATACAATAAAAGTGTAGCCATATAAAGCCAAGACTTCCAAAGAGCAAGAGTTGTGCATAATTGACGGATCAAAAAGAAAAAGAGAGAGAGAGAGAGAGAAAAAAAAAATGGGAGAGGAAGTGAAGGTGTTTAGAACATGGTCAAGTCCTTTTGCTCTGAGAGTGGTGTGGGCATTGGAACTGAAAGGCATCAAATATGAAACAATATATGAAGATCTGTCCAACAAAAGCCCTTTGCTTCTCCAATACAATCCCATCCACAAGAAAGTACCAGTTCTCCTCCACAACTCAAAACCCATAGCTGAATCACTTGTTATTCTTGAGTACATCGAAGACACTTGGAAGCACCACCCTTTGTTGCCTCAAGATCCTTATCAGAGAGCCAACGCGCGATTTTGGATCAAATTTGGAGAAGACAAGGTAAATATTTTGTTCAATTGCTCACTACTTTTTAGTTTCATCATCTTCCAATTTGAAAATTACTCATTTATCCCAAAAAAAATTTCCAATAATTAAGGTTTTTTGTCAAAATTTTCCTTTTCATAAATTTAGTACAAGTATTTATTTATTTTTTTTGGTGTTCACTGTTCATCATAGATTCTGGTATAAATCGAGCAACGAGAACTCGAGATCGAGAAAACCAAATTAATTGCTTGTGCTGTTAAGAGGTTTTTAAGGGGAAATTACATTTTGGTACCTTTAGTTTGACAAAATATGATGAAGGACCTCTAGTTTTTAAAATATCAAAATCTACCCTTTTATTTTATGCAAATTTCATTATAGTACTTAAAAAAAAGTTTAGATATTTAAATAGATGTCTTTTTAAGATATCTAATGGTACCCTGAAAAACAGTTGGGCATTTAAAAAATGTTTTTACCCTCTAAAAGACGCTTTTTTAAGTGCCCAAATTGTTTTTCAAGATACGATAATAAAATTTGTATAAAATAAAGATGTAGTTTTTGATATTTTTGAAACTAAAGGTCCTTTTTGATATTTTGTTAAACTAGAGGTACCAAAATGTAACTTTTCCCTTATTTATGTTTTTTAGAAAGAGGAACTTAAAAAAGTTAAGTGGTGTTTACTTCAATCTATGATGAACAAAACAATATGATATAGTTGTGTATGAGTGTAATTAATTACTAGTTGTGTATGAGTGTAATTCACAATAATCAAGCGCAATAAATATTTTCTCTCTGTTTTTTATGTGGTAAAAATGAAATAAAGGTTCCAATCAAATTTCAACAACACCAAGCTTTTAAAGCCTTTTATTAGTGTAGACCCGATGGATGAAAATATCATGATATATCTCGATATAACGAAATATTCATTTCTCAAAGATATAATATTGATATTGATATTTTCACAGTTTTAAAATAATAATATATTTTTTTACATTTTATTTTTACAATATTAATATTTCCACTAATATTTCTATAAATTCATATATGTGATATTTTCGTTAATTACGATATTGTAATCCTTGGTAGCTCTCATGAGGTGGACTAATCCAACATCGAGTTTATAGTTGATATGATTCATAAAGTATCTATTTTTTTTTTAAGTAATATATTCATAACATGTCTATTAAACTCTTACAGATAACAATATCTGTTACTATTTTAATAAGTGTCGATCACGCATGAACACTATTTTGGTTGGTTTACTTCGCCTCTCTATTTTGTCATTGTACCCCTTTTTTATTTATTTAAGAATCATCTTTTACTTCTTTATTCAATTCCTTCCTTTTTATTTTTAAAACTAATTTAATATACCAACGCTTATTTTTATACTTTTCATTTCTTTTGTCATTTTTTATGGAATTTTCTTTTCCTCTTCTTTCTTTTATCATTTTTATTACAAGTAAACACAATAATATATATATATATATATTAAATTGTTTTTACAAATATTAGCTCTAAGTTTGTATTCTCTCATTTCCTACTTCTTATTGCAGTGTAATGCTTGGAACAATATAAATATAAAATTAAATAAATTTTAACTAAAATTTCTTT
>WUAT03377274.1:0-10326 GCA_010015005.3 Ulmus americana
TTATTGTCTTATGTTCTCTCTCTCAATCTTTTAAGAAACTCATGAACATGTGTTTTGGTAGGAGGGGCTTCCTCAATTGTTTCACACACATCTTCTCTCTGGGAAGACAATCAGGAACGGAGCTATACATGGGTGAGGGTGGGTTTAAATTTTATTTTCAAATTAATTTGTATGTAAATAAATTTTGTATATATGCCCCCTGGATTGTAATTTGTTTGGACCCCCCACCCACGCTCGGCAACAAGTGGATAGGTGAGTTTCTTGGTGATATTATTATTATTGTCGTCTTATTTTTTCTAGCTATTATTTTTAAGAACTTAATTTATTGATATTATTATTATTGTTGTTTTTGTTTTTAAAAAAATTATTTTTGTTCTCATTATAGTGTTTTATGGCATTGATATTTTAGTTTTATTACTTTTATTGTTAAATTGTTTTGAAATTAGTTTATTTTAATTAGGGAATTGTTTGTTATTTTAGTTGTTTTAATATATTATTATTCATTTTTCTTACGTATTATTGTTTTTGTTTTTTTGTTTTTTTTTTTCTTGTTTAAAAAAGTTAGTGTACGTTATTAATGTGTTTTATAGTGTTGATATGTATGTCGTACTATTTTTGTTATTTTTTTTATTCATCTTAATATTGTTTGATTAATAGTAAATTTATTATTATTTTAATTATTTTCACTGTTATAATTATTTTAATAATTAGGCTTAGTGTTTTATTTATTTGTAATAATTATTTTAATATTAATAATTCTTATATTCTTTTTCTTTTTAGGTGCTATAGTTATTGATATTATTATTTTTGTTATTTCTTTATTCATCCTAAAATTATTTGATTAATAGTATCTTTTTTTATTATTTTAATTATTTTCAATGAGTTATAATTATATTAACAATTAGGCTTAGTGTTTTATTTATTCCATATTTATTTTGTAAAAATGATTTTAAAATTAATTATTCTTCAATTCTTTTTTTTTTAGGTGCTAAAGTTATTGTTATTATTATTATTGTCTAATTTTCTTAAATATTATTTTTAAGGGCATAATTTATTGATATATTATTATTATTGTTGTAGTTTTTAAGAAGGTTAATTTTGTGGTCATTATAGTGTTTTATGGTATTGATATGTTAGTTTTATTACTTTTACTGTTAAATTGTTTTGATATTAAGATTTTAATTATGTTATTATTGTTATCCAGTTTAATAATATTATTATTATTCAATCTTTTTGTATTTATTAGAGAATTTTTTGTTATTTTAATTGTTTTAATATATTATTATTTATTTTTCCTACATATTATTGTTTTTGTTGTGTTCATTTTTTTCTTTTGTTTTAAAAAGTTATTGTTTACGTTATTAATGTGTTTTGTAGTGTTGATATGTTTATCGTTATATTAATAATTAGGCTTAGTGTTTTGTTTATTTCATATATAGTTTTTTAATGTTAATTATTCTTAAATTCTTTTTCTTTTTGGGTGCTAAATTTATGATATTATTATTATTATTATTTATTTTTTTTTCCTAACCAATACTTTTATGAGCTTAATTTATAGATATATTATTATTGTTATTGCCTTTAAAAAGGTTGTTTTTGTTGTCATTATAGTGTTTTATTGTATTGATATGTATTATTTTTACTGTTAAATTGTCTTGATATTAAGTTTTTACTTTTGTTATTATTCTTATCCTGCCTATTATTATTATTATTATTATTATTATTCAATCTTTTTATGTTTAATAGGGAATATTTTGTTTTTCTAGTTGTTTTAATATATTATTATTTATTTTTCCTTATTATTGTTTTTGTTGTGTTCTTTTTCTTCATTTTCTTTTGTGTTAAAAAAAAGTTGTTTATGTTAATATGTTTTGTAGTGTTGACATTTTTGTCATATTATTTTTATTGTAATTATATATTATTTTTGTTACTTTTTTTTTTCATCTTAATATTTTTTGATTAAAAGTATCTTTATTATAATTTTAATTATTTTTAGTGTTATAATTATATTCCTAATTAGACTCGGTGTTTTCTTTATTTCATATATATATTTTAATTTAATTATTCTTAAATTTTTTCTTTTTAGGTGTTAAAGTTATTTATATTATTATTATTATCTATTTTTTCATAATTATTACTTTTAAGGACATAATTTATTGATATATTATTATTGTTGTTTTTAAAAACTTTATTTTTATTGTCATTATAGTGTTTTATTGTATTGATATGTTAGTTTTATTACTTTTATTGTTAAATTGTTTTGGTATTAAGTGTTTACTTATGTTATTATTGTTAGGCAGTTTAATAATATTATTATTCAATATTTTTATATTTATTAGAGAATGTTTTGTTATTTTAGTTGTTTTAATATATTATTATTTATTTTTCCTACATATTGGTTTTGTTTTTGTTGTGTTCTTCATTTTCTTTTTTTGTTTTAAAAAGTCATTGTTTACGTTATTAATGTGTTTTGTAGTGTTGACATGTTTATAGCATTGTTTTTATTGTGATTATAGATTATTTTTGTTGCTATTTTATTCACCAATATTTTTTGATTAAAAGCATATTTTTTATAATTTTAATTATTTTTACTGTGTTATAATTATATTAATAATTAGGTTTAGTGCTTTCTTCATTTCATATATATTATTTTAATGTTAATTATTCTTAAATTCTTTTTCTTTTTGGGTGCTAAATTTATGATATTATTATTATTCTCTTTTTTTTTTTTCCTAACCAATACTTTTATGAGCTTAATTTATAGATATATTATTATTGTTATTGTCTTTAAAAAGGTTGTTTTTGTTGTCACTATAGTGTTTTATTGTATTGATATGTTTGTTTTATTACTTTTACTGTTAAATTGTTTTGATATTAAGTTTTTACTATTGTTATTATTCTTATCCTGCCTATTATTATTATTATTATTATTCAATCTTTTTATGTTTATTTGGGAATATTTTGTTATTCTAGTTGTTTTAATATATTATTATTTATTTTTCCTACTTATTATTGTTTTTGTTGTGTTATTCTTCTTCATTTTCTTGTGTTAAAAAATTATTGTTTACATTGTTAATATATTTTGTAGTGTTGACATGTTTGTCATATTATTTTTATTGTAATTATATATTATTTTTGTTACTTTTTTTTTTCATCCTAATATTTTTTGATTAAAAGTATCTTTATTATAATTTTAATTATTTTTAATGTGTTATAATAATATTAATAATTAGACTGAATGTTTTTTTTTTATATATATATTTTTTAATAATTATTTTAATGTAATTATTCTTAAATTCTTTCTTTTTAAGTGCTAAAGTTATGTATATTATTATTGTTATCTATTCTTTTCCTAACTATTACTTTTAAGGACATAATTTATTGATATATTATTATTGTTTTTAAAAACATTATTTTTATTGTCATTATAGTGTTTTATTGTATTAATATGTTAGTTTTATTACTTTTATTGTTAAATTGCTTTGGTATTAAGTTTTTACTTATGTTATTATTATTATTATCCAATGTAATAATATTATTATTATTCAATCTTTTTATATTTATTAGAGAAGTTTTTGTTATTTTAGTTGTTTTAATATATTATTATTTATTTTTCCTACATATTATTATTCTTGTTTTTGTTGTGTTGTTCTTCATTTTCTTGTCTTGTTTTAAAAAGTTATTGTTTACATTATTAATGTGTTTTGTAGTGTTGACATGTTTATCGTATTGTTTTTATTATGATTATCGATTATTTTTGTTGCTTTTTTATTCACCAATATTTTTTGATTAAAAGTATATTTATTATAATTTTAATTATTTTTCTTGTGTTATAATTACATTAATAATTAGGCTTAGTGTTTTCTTCATTTCATATATATTTTTTAATAATTATGTTAATGTTAATTATTCTTAAATTCTTTTTCTTTTTGGTTGCTAAATTTATTGATACTATTATTATTGTCTTTTTTTTTTTTTTTTTCCTAACCATTACTTTTAAGGGCTTAATTTATAAATATATTATTGTTGTTGTTGGTGTTAATAATGTTGTTTATGTTGTCATTATAGTGTTTTATGGTATTGATACGTTAGGTTTAGTACTTTTACTGTTAAATTATTTTGATATTAAGTTTTTACTTTTGTTATTATTGTTATTCATTTTAATGTTATTATTATTATTTAATCATTTTATGTTCATTAGGGAATGTTTTGTTATTCTAGTTGTTTTAATATATTAATATTCTTTTTTCTATTTATTATTGTTTTTGTTTTTGTTGTGTTTGTGTTGTTCTTTTTAGGCGTAGTGTTTTTATTTTTATTTTTACTGTGGTATAATTTTATTAATAATTAGGTGTAGTATTTATTTTATTATATATATATATTTTTAATAATTATTTTAATGTAATTATTCTTGAATTTTTTTTTATGTGCTAAAGTTATTTATATTATTATTATTGTCAGTGTTTTCCTAACCATTAATTTTAAGGGCATAATTTTTGATCTATTATTATTGTTGTTTTTGAAAATCTTATTGTTCTTATTATTATTGTGTTTTATGATATATATATATTAGTTTTACTACTTTTATTGTTAAAATATTTTGATTTTAAGTTTTTACTTTTGTTATTATTATTATTCATTCTAAAGTTATTATTAATATTATTATTATTATTATTCAATCGTTTTATGTTTATTACAGAGTTTTTTTTTATACTTGTTGTTTTAATATATTAATATTCATTTTTCCAACTTATTATTTTTTTTGTTTTTATTGTGTGGGTGTTGTTCTTTTGTTTTTCTTCCTTTGGTTTAAAAAGTTAATGTTTACGTTTTTAATGTATTTTGTAGTGTTAATATGTTTGTCGTATTATTTTTATTGCAATTATAAATTATTTTTGTTACTTTTTTGTTCATCATAATATTTTTTGATTAATTGTATCTTTCTTATATTTTTAATTATTTTTATTGTGTTATAATTATATTAATAATTAGGCTTAGTGTTTTCTTTATGTCATATATATTTTTTAATAATTATTTTAATATTAATTATTCTTAAATTCTTTTTCTTTTTAGGAGCTAATGTGTTTGATATTATTATTATTGTCTGTTTTTTCATAACCATTACTTTTAATTGCTTAATTTGTTGATATATTATTTTTGTTGTATGGTACTGATATATTAGTTTTACTACTTTTATTGTTAAATTATTTTGATATTAAGTTTTTACTTTTGTTATTATTGTCATTTATTCTAATGTTATTATTATTATTATTATTCAATTTTTTTTATGTTTATTAGGGAAGTTTTTATTATTCTAGTTGTTTAATATATTATTATTTATTTTTCTTACTTATTATTGTTTTTTTTTTTGTTGTGTTGATGTTCTTCTTTTTCTTCCTTTGTTTTAAAAAGTTATTGTTTTCGTTGTTAATGTGTTTTGTAGTGTTAACATGTTTGTCGTATTATTTTTATTGTGATTGTAAATTATTTTTGTTAATCTTTTTATTCATCCTATTTTTTTTTAATATTAAAACTATCTTTTTTACAATTTTAATTATTTTTATTATGTTATAATTATATCAATAATTAGGCTGTGTTTTCCTTATTTCTTCTATATTTTGTAATAATTATTTTAATGTCAATTTTTCTTAAATTCTTTTTCTTTTTAGGCGCTAAAGTTATTGATATTATTATTATTGTCTGTTTTTTTTTCCTAACCATTACTTTTAAAGGCATAATTTATTGATATGTTATTATTATTTTTGTTGTTTTTTTGGGTTTTATGGTACTGATATGTTCATTTTACTACTTTTATTGTGAAATTATTTTGATATTAAGTTTTTACTTTTGTTATTACTGTTATTCATTCTAATGTGATTATCAATATTCAATCTTTTTGTTTATTAGAGAATTTTTTTGTTATTGTAGTTGTATTAATATATTATTATTCATGTTTTCTATTTATTATTGTTTTTATTTTTATTTTTTTTTGTTGTTGTGGTAGTTGTTCCTTTTCTTCTTTTGTTTTAAAAGATTATTATTGTTGAGGTTGTTAATGTGTTTTTTAGTGTTGACATGTTTGTCGTATTATTTTTTATATGATTTTAAATTATTTTTGTAACCTTTTTATTCATCTTAATATTTTTTGATTAAAAGTATCATTTTAATTTTTTTAATTTATTTTTATTATGTTATAATTATATCAATTATTAGGCTCTGTGTTTTCTTTATTTCATATGTAATTTGTTGTAATTATTTTAATGTTAATTATAATAAAATTCTTTTTCTTTTTAGGTGCTAAAGTTATTGATATTATTATTATGGTCAGTTTTTTACTAACCATAACTTTTAAGGGCTTAATTTATTGTTATATAATTATTGTTCTTATTATTGTGTTTGATGGTAATGATATGTTTGTTTTACTACTTTTATTGTTAAATTATTTTGATATTAAAGTTTTACTTTTGTTATTATAGTCATTCATTCTAATGTTATTATTATAATTCAGTCTTTTTATGTTTATTAAGGAATTTTTAGTTATTCTAGTTTTTTAATATATTTTTATTCATTTTTCTTACTTGTTATTATTTTTTTATTTGTTGTGTTGGTGTTGTTTCTTTTTTTTTTTCCCTTTGTTTTAAAAAGTAATTGTTTACGTTGTTAATGTATTTTGAAGTGTTGACATGTTTGTTGTATTATTTTTATTGTGATTATAAATGATTTTTGTTACTTTTTTTATACATCTTAATATTTTTTGAATAAAAGTATCTTTTTTATAAGTTTAATTATTTAATTATGTTATAATTATATCAATAATTAGACTTAGTGTTTTCTTTATTTCGTATATATTTTTTAATAATTATTTTATTGTTAATTATTCTTAAATTGTTTTTCTTTTTAGAAGCTAAAGTTATTGATATTATCATTATTGTCTATTTTTTCCTAGCCATTAATTTTACGGGCTTAATTTATTTACATATTTTTATTGTTGTTGTTTTTAAAAAGGTTATTTTTGTTTTTATTATTGAGTTTTATGGTACTGATTTTTTAGTTTTACAACTTTTATTGTGAAATTATTTTGATATTAAGTTTTTACTTTTGTTATTATTGTTATTTATTCTAATGTGATTATTAGTATTCAATCTTTTTTTATTATTAAGGAATTTTTTTGTTATTCTAGTTATTTTAATATATTATTATTTATTTTTCCTACATATTATTGTGGTCGTTTTTGTTGTGTTGGTGTTGTTCTTCTTTTTTTTTCTATTGTTTTAAAAAGTTATTGTTTATGTTGTTAATGTGTTTTGTAGTGTTCATATATTTGTCATATTATTTTTTTGTGATTATAAATTATTTTTGTTACTTTTTTATTCATACTAATATTGCTTGATTAAACGTATCTTTATTATTATTTTAATTATTTTTACTGAGTTATAATTATATTAATAATTTGGCTTAGTGTTTTGTTTATTTCATATTTATTTTAATGTTAATTATTCTTAAATTCTTTTTCTTTTTAGGTGCTAAAGTTGTAGATATTGTTATTATTGCTTTTTTTTTCCCCAAAAATATTACTTTTAAGGGCTTAATTTATTAATATATTTTTATTGTTGTTTTTTTTTTATTTAAAAAAATGTTATTTTTGTTGTCATGATAATATTTTATAGTATTGACATGTTAGTTTTATTACTTTTACTGTTAAATTGTTTTGATATGAAGTTTTTACTTTTGTTATTATTGTTATCCTGTCTACTGTTACTATTATTATTATTCAATCTTTTTATGTTTATCAGGGTTTTTTTTTGGTATTTTAGTTGTTTTTATATATTATTTTTTTTTTTTCCTATTTATTATTGGTTTTGTTTTTGTCGTGTTGTTGTTCTTCTTTTTCTTCTTTTATTTTAAAAACTTATTGTGCATGTTGTTAACGTGTTTTCCTGTGTTGACATGTTTGTCGTATTATTTTTATTGTGATTATAAATTATTTTTGTTACTTTTTTATTTATCCTAATATTTTTCGATTAAAAGTATTTTTTTTAATAATTTAATTGTTTTAATTATTTTATAATGATATCAATAATTAGGTTTAGTGTTTTCTTTATTTCATATGTATTTTGTAATAATTATTTTATTGTTTGCTATGCTAAAATTCTTTTTCCTTTTAGGTGATAAAGTTATTGATACTATTATTATTGTCTGTTTTTTCGTAACCATTACTTGTAAGGGCTCAATTTATTGTTATATTATTATTGTTGTTCTCATTGTTGTGTTTTATGGTAATGATATGTTTGTTTTACTACTTTTATTGTTAAATTATTTTTATATAAAGTTTTTACTTTTGTTATTATAGTCATTCATTCTAATGTTATTATTATAATTCAATCTTTTTATGTTTTTTAAAGAATTTTTAGTTATTCTTGTTTTTTTTTTAATATATTATTAATCATTTTTCTTATTTATTATTGTTTTTTTTTGTTTTGTTGGTGTTGTTTCGTTTTTTTTTCCCTTTGTTTTACAAAATTATTGTTTATGTTATTAATGTGTTTTGTATTGTTGACATTTTTGTCGTATTATTTTTTTTGTGATTATTAATTATTTTTTTACTTTTTTTATTCATCCTAATATTGTTTGATTAAAAGTATCTTTATTATTATTTTAATTATTTTTACCGAGTTATAATTATATTAATAATTTAGTGTTTTAATTATTTCATATTTATTTTAATATTTATTATTCTTAAATTCTTTTTCTTTTTAGGTGCAAAAGTTGTAGATATTGTTATTATTGCCTGTTTTTTTTTCTTCCAAAATATTTCTTTTAAGGGCTTAATTATTTGATATATTATTATTGTTGTTTTAAAAAAGGTTATTTTTGTTATCATTATAGTGTTTTATGGTATTAATATGTTAGTTTTATTACTTTTATTGTTAAATCGTTTTGATATTATATTTTTATTTTTGTTATTATTGTTATCCTGTCTACTATTATTGTTATTATTCAATCTTTTAACGTTTATTAGGGACTTTTTTTGTTATTTTAGTTGTTTTAATATATTGTTATTTATTTTTCCTATGTATTATTGTTTTTTTTTCTTCTTCTTCTTTTTCTTCTTTTGTTTCAAAAACTTATTGTTTACATGGTTAATGTGTTTTGTAGTGTTGACATGTTTGTTGTATTATTTTTATTGTGATTATAAATTATTTTTGTTATTTTTTTATTCATCATAATAGGTTTTTAACTAAAAGTATCTTTTTTATAATTTTAATTATTTTTATTGTGTTATAATTATATCAATAATTAGGCTTAGTGTTTTCTTTATTTCATATATATTTTGTTATAATTATTCTCGAATTCATTTTTTTAGGTGAAAACATTATTTATTTTATTATTATTGTCTTTTTTTTTATGAACTATTACATTAAAAGGCATAATTGTTTAATATAACATTATTGTTGTTGTTTTTAAAAAATGTTATTTTGGTTGTAATCGTAGTGTTTTTTTTACTTTTCTTCTTAAATTAATTTGATATTAAGTTTTTACTTTTGTTATTATTCTTACCAGTCTAATATTATTATTATTATTATTATTCAATCTTTTTTATGTATATTTGGGATTTTTTTATATTATTTAAGCAGTTTTAAAATATTACTATTTATTTTTCTTACTTAAAATTGTTTGTTTTTGTTGTGTTCTTCTTTTTCTTCCTTTGTTTTAAAAAGTTATTGTTTACGTTATTAATGTGTTTTGTAGTGTCGATATGTCTGACATATTATTTTTATTGTGATTATAAATTATTTTTTTTACTTTTTTATTCATCCTAATATTTTTTGATTAAAAGTATTTTTATTATAATTTTAATTATTTTTACTATGTTAAAATTATATTAATAATTAGGCATAGTGTTTTCTTTATTTCATTTATATTTTTTAATTATTATATTATTGTAATTATAATTCAATTCTATTTTTTTGGGTGAAAAAGTTATTTATATTTGTGTTATTGTCAATTTTTTCCTAACTACTACTTTTAAGGGCATAATTTGTTACGATAATATAATTGTTGTTGTTATTTGCAAAAATAGGTTATTTTTGTTGTCACTGTAGTGTTTTATGGTATTGATATGTTAGTTTTACTACTTGTATTGTTAAATTGTTTTGATATTAAGTTTTTATTTTTGTTATTATTGTAATTCATTCTATTATTATTATTATTATTCAATCTTTTTATGTTTATTAGGGAATTTTGTTTCTTGTTGTTTTATTATATTATTATTTATTATTCATACTTATTCCTGTATTTTTATTTTTTTTTTGGTGTTGTTCTTTT
>WUAT03377385.1:0-10326 GCA_010015005.3 Ulmus americana
ATGTGGCAAGTAGGTCCTAAGGCCCCACATAGCACTAGCCGGGCAGGCAAGCGCCTAGGCCCCGCATAGCACCAGTCGAGCAGGCAAGGCCCAATGACCCACGTAGAACCCAGCCGAGTACAAGGCCCAAAGCCCTGTGCACCCTGTGCAACACCACGTGCATGCGACTGTGTGGACAACTGAGTGCCCCACGCGCATGTGTCAACTCCCAGGTGCGCACCTACTCGCTTGTGCGAACCACACATGCCATTCCCAAGCTGAGCAACCCTGTCAAGTAGCCCACTTTGGCTTGGGTCAAACACACATTTAAATGGGGGACAATTATAAAAATATAACTTTTTTAAGATACTATTTGAAAAATATCATGGTAAATTAAAATTTTGAAAAATATCACTTTTGTATTTTTCAAGACTAAAATATCATGTGTTTGCAAAGTCAACTCGTGGTTGCTTTTTAGATGAAAGTTGACCAATAGTTACTTTTTAGATGAAAGTCAACCAATAGTTGATTTTCGGTCTATTGTTGAAAACTAACCGGTGGTTGGTTTTTGGTCGGTGGTTGAAAATCGTCTAATTTTTGGTTGATTATTGAAAATCAAACCGGTGGTTGCTTTTTCAAGATAAGGGAAAGAAGGTTGAAGATGAGGGCAAACATTATCTTAAACATGATAAATAAATAAAAAATTTAAATAATGTGATATAAAACAAAGATAGGCTGACAAAAGTGATACTAAGCCTAATTTTCTCTTAAATGGGCCTTTTAGTTAAACCTCCACCCATCATGATTTAGATCAACATAAATACTATCATTTTGCCTGGACAGAATAAAAAATGACCGGTTGAATTTTCCTAAAATTGGCCTGAAAGATGAGCTCTTGATAGACTTGTTTCTTGGCCCTATGTGGCCCAAATTGACCAAATTTGTCCAAACCTTTTTATTTTAAAAACCAATAAATTCATGGAGTATAAAAATGAGAAATTAAATAAGATGGAGATTATGGAATGATTTAATTTGGAATTAAATTAAAATAAGAGTTATAAGTTTTGGGAAGTTTTGAAAATTAAGTTAGAAACTTTGAATGTTGAATATTGGAAAATTTATTGGAAATAAATTTGGAGAGTTGAGATTAGTGTGCATTAATGTAACACATAAATAAGGATTTTGAGATAAAATTTGTGCAACCTCAGTTAGTATATTTATGTATACTTACACACATGTGAGTATGTATACACAAGTACCAAACCAAAAGCGACTTGGTCGAAGCCAATCAAGGCAGGACCTGGCTACTCAAGGGCTGGACCAACTCCAAGCCATATTTCTGTACGGACAAGTGATAATTCTAGCAAGTCTTGAGCCTAATCCCTCTAAATTGATATATAATTAAGTTGAAGGTTATGTGATGTGTTAGTGGACATGGACAGGTGTTTTGAAGTTGGAATTGTGAGGGGATTGCATGCAGGACACTTCAACCCAAGTCCACTATCTCAAGTTGGTGGAACAAGTATATTTAAAGAAAATTCATAAATTGAAGCAAGTTTTACTTTAGCAATCAAAAGAAAAGAAACTCACATACCCTCCCTCACTCCCTCTCATTCTCGGCCAACAACAAACAAGCAAGAAGGAACTTTATTCTTGCTTTTTTACTTCATGAAGGCCCATCGAAAGCGGATGGAATTGAGTTGCTCTAGAAGGAGGTGAGATACCCATGCAAAGTGTTTGGCAGCTGTCGCAGCATCGTACATAATTGGTAAAGTCAAAGCACATAGTATACCAATAGTAGCTGGTGGTGAGTGCACGGCTAGCAAGGCTGCGTCACCCAGCGTGTTGGCCTTACTCACCCTGGTTGAGCTCTTCAAGGATGTAGTTTGCCTTAGTTGGAGTCACACTTGATGTAGGGTCCTAAGAAGGACCTCCTCAGGAGTTGGCCATCGAGGATGGTAAACCTGGCAGCCTTAGCCCAAAGGTGTGATGTTGCATCCTACCAAAGAACGGGCCATTAGAGAATACCAAAGGTATGGTTTGGGATTCCTTCATAGGGACGGATGAGCCAAAGTTGGCTAGGGCATCCGCATGGTTGTTTTCAAGCCTTGGTACTTGCATAATGTTAACTCCTCAAACGTAAACTGCAGAGTCCACGCACGACCTAAGTAGGATGTCATCTTAGAGTCTCTAGCTTGGTTGGTTTCAAGGAGTTGATTGACTACCAGTTGGGAGTTTGAGTGGGTGTCGAGCTTCTTGAAACTCATTTCCTCGACGAGTGTGAATCCTACAATGAGTGCTTTATAGTTGGCTTTATTGTTAGTAGTGCGAAAGCATCCAGAACCTGCTATTTGAGTGAAGTGCTTAGTTGGGAAGGTTATATTAAGCGAGAAATTGTAGCCACTCTGCTAGCTAGGCACTTAAAATCCTTGATACATGTGGGTGATGGGATGCCCATCACGGATTGGATCTAATAAGGATTAGTTTCAATGCCGCGTTGAGTGACCATGTATTCGGGGAACTTACCAGATGCTACGCTAAATGAGCACTTTGTATGGTTTGGCTTCATGTTGAGCTTTATGTTGTATCCCTTTAGGACGTCAAATTTTGGGTGGAGATGATCAAGGTGTTGATCCACGTGGAAAAACTTGACGAGCATGTTTGGAGGATGGTCAAGGTCGACGTGGAGCTTGTGGACCATGATGTCTAGGCTGATCCCAGTAGTATCCTTGTGTGATAATGCGAAGCAGTTGTGATGCTACATAAGGGAGTCGATGAGTGCAAGGTGGAGGTCGGGTCTGAATTGAGCACCAACCTAAACCTTGTGATCTGGAAAGCCTGGATGGATGGTGACATCATCCAGCTTGTCTATGCCTGATCGATCTGGATCCGCATGCTTAATCAGGGCAGATTGTAATTGCTATAAGGTGGAGGGTTTGGCCCTCAAGGTGTTGCAGTAGCAGTCACGGGACACACCTTGTTTACCCTTGATTTCTTTCACTCCCCACTTGGTAGGGAATCTGATGACTTGATGGAAGATGGAGGGGGACTACCCTCATGTTATGGATCCACGGTCTACCTAAGATCACATTGTAGGTGGACAGATTGTCGAGTGCCACAAAGGTGATGTGAAGGTTCACTCTACCAGCATAGACTGGTAGAGTGATGTCTCCTAGTGTGAATTTGCTCCTTGTTGAATCCGAGGAGGATTGTAAAGCGGTGGTGGTGGTGGTGTTCTTCTATGTTCATCTCCTTCAAGACATTGAGGAAGATGACATTGGTGCATGAACCATTATCGATGAGGACCCTCTTGATTCTATAATTGGTGATGAGAAGGGAGATGATGATGGCGTCATGGTGAGGATTGATGAATCAGGAATCCTCATTGTCTAAGAATGTGATAAACTAATCGGAGCCGTGCAGGATGGAGAAGAGGGAGAGCTGGTCTTTGGGTTGAGTGCAACCCTTGCACGCCGTCTAGCGGCGGAGTATGTGATGTTGCTAACTTTTGAGCCACCCATGATGACGTTCAGTCCTCTTAGGGGTTCACTCCACAAGGTGATCCATCTATCGATTGTCGCGTAGAACAAGAGTTCATTTCCCCTTGTCGGAGAGCTGATTTTGGAGGGTGCCCCTCTTGAGAAGGTCAGCAACCTCTAGGCGTAGAGTGATATAATCAAGAGACGTGTGGCCTTGGTCTGCATGGAACTCACACCACTTGGTAGTGTCTTGCTTAGGGTCTAAATTGTTGATCGGGTTACTAAAAGGGCCACTCAAGGTGCCCTTCATCGAAGTGTGATTCGTAGGATGTATGACAGCTGAAATGGAGTCCCTATGGAGATTAGTGCTTCAACTTGCAAATTTGAGGGAGGATCTTTATTGCACCTGACATGGTGTCGAGAGGGGCTTTGGAAGGCTACAATTCTTGTATTGCTCACTATTAGGGAGGAGTTGGATTGATGATGCTAAGGAAGGGCGGAAGGGGCTGGTTGACTGAAGGAGTTGATTCAGTGTAGTGTGTAATGCTTGAAGCCCAGCCTACATGGCTAGATACACAAATAAGTCGACCGCGGAGTTGGTAGGAACCAGCGTAGAGCCATCTATGACTAATGGATTGGTGACTAGAGTGGGCATAGAGCTGCTGACAACTGTAGAATGAGGACCCGAAGGCTGAGACGATGTGTTCCTAGGTTCTGGGGTCACAAGTGGTTGCATGGGAGGAATCGAGACCTAGAACCTTGAATCATGGGGCTGATAGGCTCAATAGCAGATAGGCGTTCTTGAGGAGTGCGATTCTCAAGGCGTAAAGCCATGTTATCATCCTCCAAAGTCACGAAGCAATTGAAGTTCTATTGGACCTGAGTGGTCAGAGCAGTGATCTGACCCTCGAGGTCGGTGGTAGGTGGAGCGTCTGAGCTCTTTGCCATGGAAGGAAGGTCAATTGTAGAAGATAAATTGTCGAGGGCCCACGGTGGGCACCAAATTGTAGGGGATTAGAATCTACAATTGAATTTCTTGTGATGATGGAGCCACCGACAACCTATTTGTCCTGTGAGATAGAGAAACCAGCTATGATCATGAAGTCCTTGACACCGGGGGTGGGGGGTGCCAACCAAAGGAACTTCGACAGTCAAGTCAGTAAACAAAATAGGATGAGATCCAAGAGAATGTGTAAGAACATGCAAATGTTACTGTGACCAGGAGGATTGGGCGCGACGGAAGGCGGTAGGCAAGGCAAGGCAAGGCTTGGCACTATAGCGGTGTGGCAGAGTAGCCAGAGCATGACTCTATGACAGAGAGGAACCCAAGAATCTCAGGCGGGATAGCCCTTGGATGGAGAAAGGAGACGAAGTTCTCATGTGCTGATTCCAAGAAATTTCCCAAGAGGAAGAAGATCAGGAAGCCAAGAAGCCCAAAAAGATGGTGTGTCTTTGGGTACTTATAGGAAAGGGGAGACAAGGAGGCTCATAATGGGGTAATAAAGGTGGTCTTCTGTTACACCCATTATGAAGGGCTAGCCGTTGGGCTCTTCATTGAGTAGCATGTGAGGAGTTATGATCTGATGGCCATAATGGAGCATTGATGGCCATCAATTCTTCACTCAATGCCATATAACCTCGAAAGGGAGTTACATAGTATGACTTGGAAGGTTAAGAGGCAAATTGTAGACGACTGTACCCATGGAGCGACTCGCTTGGTGGGATGCCTCGACTCGTGGGCTGACCCGAGATGTAGGTTGTGACCCGACTCGTAGGATTACCCGAGCCCGTGGGGCGAGGTACTGTGTACCATAAAGTGGGCTAACCCATAGACTAGGCTGGCCAATAAAGTGAGTAGCTTGTGAAGTGGGCCAACTTAATGGATGGGCCTTCCATGAGATAGGCCGTAGAGATTGTACAATTGGTATTGGACCCAAAGTGGGCCATGGCGTACGACCCAAAGTGGGCCATGGCGTAGGACCCAAGGTGGGTCAAGGCGTAGAGCCTAGGAAACAGGCTGCCACATTGAACCCATGTGATGGGCCACGACATTGAACTCGAACATATGATAACGTGGCAAGGTGTCAGCTGTCTTGTAGAGGGGTAAATTGTCAATACGATTTTTTGCCCAAACATAAACCTCCACTTACGGGTTAACTATGTTATAAGAACCTGGGTCATTACATGAAAGTTTTCGTACCAAGCTGGGTCAGGCAGAACCCCTTTCTTCCTCATTTCTCATCTCCTTCCTCCTATAGCTTCGCCGCTGCTGCCGTTGTTTTGCCTCCGTCGCTACCTCCCAACCCCTTCCTCTCGGCTATTTTTCTTCCCCACTTGTTGCTATAACTATCGAACCTTGTATTTAAGATTTTCTTTGGATATTTTGTAATAGATTTGTGTGTTTATGGAGTTTATGTTATATTTTCTTGCTTTTGAGAAATGTATATATATTTGTTATTGGGTTTTGATTATATGAATTTTGGTATATTATATGGATTTTGTGAGATTATGTTGATTTTGTGAAATTATGTTGAAATTTGGGGTATTCTATTGTAATTGGGGATATATTGTTGATTTTGTGAAATTATGTTGAAACTTGAAGTATTTTGTTTTGATGTTGTGAATTTATGTTGATTTTGGTATCGTATATTGTAATTTGGGATATTTTGTTGATTTTGTGAAATTATGTTGAAATTTGGGGCATTTTATTGATTTTGTGAATTTATGTTGATTTTGGTATAACATGTTGTAATTTGGGATATTTTGTTGATTTTGTGAATTTATATTGACTTTGGAATAATATGTTGTAATTTGGGATATTTTGTTGATGTTGTGAAATTATGTTGAAATTTGGGGTATTTTATTGATTTTGTGAATTTATGTTGATTTTGGTATAACATGTAATTTGGGATATTTTGTTGAATTCGTGAATTTATGTTGATTTTGGTATAATATGTTGTAATTTGGGATATTTTGTTGATTCAGTGAATTTATGTTGAAATTTGGGAAATTATGTTGATTTTGGTTTTGTAATTTAATAGATATAGCATATGTTATGTTCCACAGAGGAGATGCCGGAGGCGATCCACCTCTTCTAGGCGGTTTAGGCGTACCAGCTCAATGTGAGTCCTATAAGTATTACGATTCTTATATATTTGTTTTATTTTAAATGTTCATTTCGTTTTTTGCTGGCTATAACTTGAAATTTTTATATAAATGTAGTACAACCAAGAAGAAGGGACACCTAGAAAGGCGTCAACTTACAACAAGTGTTCACGGCGAATGGGTGTAGACCGCTTCCCATTAAGTTTGATTAGGTGGAGCGAACATTGGTCCTATTGGCTCAAACTCCCAACTGTTCTCCAGAAGTGTGGGGAACCAAATAAAGCATTATATGGCCCCCTGCTACGATAGTTGGGGACATGTTCCTCAGCATTTGAAAGAACAACTGTTAAATGCAGTTGAGGTATATAACTCGAATACAATGTATTTTCAATTAATTTATTGACTACTATAAACTAATATAATTTAAATTATTGTAGCACTATTTCGATCTGCGGGGGATTCATTCCGATGCTAAGTACCTGGCGATTCGAGTGGGTGTTGATCGGTTGGGTACCGATCGATACCGGGACTACAAACATGTGGCCCCACACCCATTACGACTTGGAGGGGCCAATTTTTCCCTACGGTACGATTAGCATCGATGATCGGGTTAGGTGTGTCGCCTTGTTCACTAACCCAAAATATCTTGTAAGTGTTCAACTTACTTTTCTTCATACAATTGAACTACAATTTTTTTTTTAAAGTATTTTTTTTTAATTTTTTTCAGGAACATAGCAGGAAAAATAAAGCTAACCGATCTCAGTCAAAGTATGGCTCTTTGCAAGGATCGAATATGTTTTCTGCTACACGATATGAGAAGGTAATACTTCAATTAAAAATTATAAATTGTTGCTTATAAATTAATGTTACGTATAAATGTTATTAATAGACTTTGTTAATTTTTGTATAGAGGAACCCTCAAACCGAAGAATGGCTTGGGGTGATCGACTCATTCAGGATGTTTCACACTGACAAGAGAGGTTGGTGGGTGAACGACTACTCTGCACAGGTCTACGTAAGTCATAATTAATTTGATTATAATATTTTAAAATGTGTTCATTATATTAAAATTTTGGTAATTAAATATTGATTGTAAAAAATTTCAGGGTAGACTGTAAGATGAGCTCTAGTCTCAAACTCAGGAGGCTAGTTCGTCGGGTGCCAAGGTGGACAAGCATGCAATTACAAAAAAGGTGCTCGACGAACGTCGCAGCCATGTGAGAGTAGTTGGCTGGAAAGTGAAGGGTGTCAGAAATTCTGCTTCCTCTACTACTACTTCACAGGCTAATTTTGGACCTGGATGTTCTTCCTCTACCACTCCTGCCGAGTTGTTGGCTGCTTGAGCTGAGGCAAGGGAGACTCCTGAAATGATACAGTCCCATGGAGATTCTATGCAGCGCTTTATTGCCAGTTTGCAGACTCAGTTCCCTAACTTTCAGATTCCGGATAATCTGTTCCCACAGTTTGATTAGCAAGTTGCTCAAGATTCGGAAGAAGAAGAGGAGGGAGATGAGGATGAGGATGCTAACTTAGGGGATGATTAGGTTTTTATTTTTATTTTTTTGTATTAATTAATAAATTGTAAACCTTTATTTTTATTTGTATTTTTATATTAATTTGATATTTATATTATTATTTTTTCTAAATATTGCATTTACTATTTTGATTTCATTTTAAAAAAACCAATTAAAAATATAAAATAAATTAAAACCATTTTAAAAACAAAATAATAAAAAAAAAACCAATTGTAGCGACGACAGTAGTCGTCGCTATAGCTTGTATGTTAATTAATGTCGTCGCAATTAGACAATAAGCACAGACTAACTGCAACGACATGTAGCGACGAGTCATCACTATAAATCTATTGCGGCGACACGTCGTTCTATAGTAACGACATGTGTCGTCGCTATAGACCTTTTTCCTTGTAGTGACGGTTTTAATCTAGTGACGATAATTCTAAAAGTTTTGGATTCTTCGATTTTCCATCTTCGTAATTTCCACATAAATTTCGTGGTATATAAAATGTTGAATTAAACAATTGAGTTAACACACAATTTTCAATTCATGGATAACAGTGGGTAGAAATCAACAAATTTAAATGTGGCATGTTCGTGATTATATTGAAAATTATTTGAATTCTACGACATAGTTCCAATATTGTCTAAACTTAGATGGTATTCAAAATATGTTTGAACCTCATAGGTCCTAATTGTGGTATTAATATTCTATATATTGTATTGTATCACGTAAAAATATTAAATTTTAATGTAAGATGCTTTTGTTTTCATGTATAGTAGTTTAAGTTTACACTTTTCTTTATGTGTTATATTCATTTGGCATGTTATAAGTTAATTTTTTTAAATATAATTTAAAAGATAAAAGTAAATAAAAAGATAGTATTTCTTATTTTGAAATTTCTTAAAGTTTAATTAAGAATTAATATTTTTTAAGTCAAATTTTCATATTTTCGTAAATTTTATGTTAATTTTTATCGATATCGATATTTTCGTCTATATTTCTATAAAATTAAAATACCGAAAATTTCATTGATACCAATATTCTAATCATTGGTTAGTTCTAACATTATTTAAAGTATGAAGGGTCGATTTGGGGCAATTTCCCTAAAGTAAAAATTGTGAGTTGCGGTGACTTTATAAGGTCTGTCAGAGTAGAATTGGCCCTTTTTATTTTTATTTTTAATCTTTGAAGTTTCTCCTAAACTTTTAAACTATTACACGTTACACCTGACCTATTTTTATTTCACTCGATTCATTTAATAAACGAATGGATACGTGATGATACGATTTTAGAATTTTTAGTTTCACTGTTTGAAAAATAGCATTTTTGTCCCACCCCATGACACTGAACTTTGGAGATAGAATCAAAGTGGACACCGAAATTTGATATGTTTAATCTAATACCGATGAACAATTGAACAATTACCATATGTTTCATCTATTAAATTAATAGAAATGATTGTGTGGGTGTGTTTATAGAATTTTTAATTTTCATAGTAGAGGATTTGTTGAAATATCAATGCTTTTGTCTTCAATCATTAGAAGAAAATAAGAAATAATATATTTGAGAAAGAAAAAAAAGGAGACGAAGGGTAGGTTGGCGAAGACGAGAGGAAAAGAGAAGTCCAAAATTATGAGATGCACAAATCCTCGCATAGCACCACGGAGATAAATGTCAATTATTGATGATATTAGTACAAAATCTGAAAAGATAACTCTGTTGAGTAAGAGCAACGAGAAGAGGTAATTGATTTTTTACATGCTTTCACAATTCACAAAGTTCTCTTGACATCTTCAATACCACGTACGTTTACATAAACCTTTTTATTCTACAAAAATATCATTCTTTCCGTCAAAAATTAAAATTTTTAGAAATGCACAATGTGATCATTTTCGCCAATTTATTTAATTCACAAAATGAAATAAAGGTTAATAGTTTGAATGTTCGGGGAAATTGGATAAAATATTTCAAAGTTTAGGAGCCGAAAGTCCCGATTAAAAATATTAATTGTCTAAAAATAGACAACGTGTTCCAAAATGCAAGGGCCATTAAATATACAAAATGAAAAATTTCAGGAAAGTCAGGTGTAGTATAAAGGATAAATATTGTTAATGATTTTTCAATTGGGTTTGCTGTCTAAAAATAGTTCACATCTTTTCAAATGTGCTAAAATAACCTATATAGATGAACAAATCATCTCTCTGTCAATTTTAAGATTCATACGTTAATGTTGTAAAATATTGAC
>WUAT03377496.1:0-10326 GCA_010015005.3 Ulmus americana
ATTATATTGGATATTTTGAACAACCCTACTCCCAGGAACTACTTGGAGAGGTTTATTGAGTTAACCAATCAGATCTATGATTTGGACTTGAGACAGGTGGCAAACTTGTTTGTCTGAGGGTTAGTGAAATGATCCTTGCTTTGTGAGAGATTTTTGGAGACACCATCGTTTGACTTGAATGAGATGAGAGCCAGAGCTAAAGGAATCATCCGGGTTATGAAGAATAGGCAGCAAATAGCCAAAAGTGTAGCAATTTCCGTGGCATAGAACAATTCAAGGCCGAAGAATCCAAGGGAGGGAGAGAAAAAGATAGGCTCCAAAGGAAGATCAGCAAAGCAATCTCCCAGGAGTGAGCCAAGGGACAAGAATAGAAGTGTGGAATATAGTGATGATCTGGTAAAGAAATTCCAAAGGGAAGATAACGATTTTGACTATGTCTTTACTATTCCACAAGAGAATATCTTTGTTGAGCTGAAAGATTAGAATATCTTCCAGCAACCCAGGCCTTATAGTATTTCAGAGCACATGAAGGATAGAAACTAGTTCGGCATTTTCCACAATGTTCATGGTCATACTTTGGCTTTGTGTAGGAATATCTACAAACAAGTTAAAAGCATGATGAAGAAGGGAGAGCTTTTGAAGTATTTGAAGCAGAAAATTCATGTAGGATTGGGAAGAAAAACTTGGAAGGCTGGAGGGCTGGTTGTTAAAGTTGGATCTGGAAAGACTTCGAAGGAAGGAAGAGCCAGAGGATCAACACAGAACCTCAGAGTGGTGTCTTATGTGCACAAGGCATTATAAGAGAAAGAGGGAAAGTATGAGGATTATGCTTCAAGGAAGATAGAACAAAGTTTGAAGACCTTGGCTCTTAGCCAGTATGTGAATGCTATTTCCAGAGGGATAGCTCAACCAAGGTTGACTCCAATAGTTTTCACCGATGAAGATTTGGAATCTATGAACCTTTCTCATTCTGACCCTCTAATCATCAAATTGAGGATTAGAATGCGATTGTGTCCAGAGTTCTAGTGGACGGAGGAAGCAGCTTGGATATCATCTTTTGGGATGCCTTCCAAAAGATGGGGAACAATGAAGATTCAATCTCTCCAGCATTAACTCAAATCCATGCCTTCAACAGAGCAGAAGATACTCCAATTGGAACCATAGCATTGTCGGTCTATGTTGCAAATCGAGTCCTAATGATCACTTTCTTCATCATTGATACTCCCTCGGCAATGAATGTTATCATGGTTCGTTAATGGATCTATGTGGTGAAGGGGGTGGTTTTTACTTTGCACCAAGTCATGAGGTGCCAATCTCTAGATGGGCTTTACACAATTGACATCAAAGGAGATTACACTCAAAGTAGTATGTGTTATAGCATCAGCATCAGAGGAGGGGGTCAGAGGTTGACAGAAGAACATGTCAAAAAGCTAGAGAAGGGAAAGGCAAAAGAAGGAAGTGATCCAGTGGAAGGACATGCCAAATAGCAACTAGATGGCTACCTACCAACATATCTATGGAAGGTGAAGGATGAGGTGGATAAGCCGGAAACCATGATTGAGGAGCTAGTTGAGATTTCTTTAGATGAGAATAATCTGGAAAAAAAAGTACTGGTGGAAGCCCTGCTGATGAAAAAAGAAAGGGAATAAGTAACAAAGTTCCTCCAGAAGAATAAAAATGTGTTTGCTTGGTCTCACAAAGACATACCCGAAATAAACCCTGAAGAAGCAAAACATTGTCTCAATATTGAGACAACATTTCCCCCGGTCTGCCAAAAACAAAGGAGATTTGTTCTGGAGAGAAACAAAATTGTTAGCGATGAAGTTGATAGATTAATAGAGATTGATGCAATAAAGCCATGTCAGTATCCACAGTGGCTTTCCAATGTCGTGGTGATAAAGAAGAAGAATGGCAAGGGGAGGGTGTATCGATTTTACCAATCTAAACAAAACTTGCCCGAAGGATAGCTACCCTTTACCAAAGATAGATCAACTTGCAAATGTCACAACTGGATTCAAAAGGATGAGCTTTCTTGACCCGTATTTAGGCTATAATAAGATCTAGATGAACGAAAGTGACATAATTCATACAACCTTTATCACCGAAAGAGGGATCTATTGCTATAAAGTGATGCCTTTCGGATTGAAGAATGCCGGAGCAATGTATCAAAGGCTAATCAATAGGATGTTTTTGCACACTAATAGGAAAACAAAGTTGAAGCATAGATAGATGACATGGTGATAAAAAGCAAGCAAGCTCTAGATCATATCAAAAACACTAACGAGGTATTCTAGATCTTCCAAAAGTTTCAAATGAAGTTGAATCCTCTTAAGTGTTCATTCGGAGTATCGTCCGAACAATTCCTCGAGCATGTAGTGAGCAAGAGAGGAATAGAGCCAATTTCGACGCAAGTGAAAACTCTTTCAGAGATTGAAGAGCCCAAAACAGTCAGTGATGTTCACAGTTTAGCAGGGAAGGTTGTAGCTTTAAGTCGATTCATTTCCAAAATGTAAGATAAGTGCAAACCATTCTTCCGAAGAATCAAAAAATCAACAACCCTTGAATGGGGAGAAGAACAAAGCGTAACATTCAAAGAATTGAAGAAATATTTGAGCTCAACACCTATTTTTTTGACTCCGGCCAAATTAGAAGAATTATATTTGTATTTATCAATCTTGAAAATGGCGGTAAATGCAGTCCTCATGAGAGAAGAAGAAAAGAAGCAAAAATTGGTATTTTATACAAGCAAGATGCTCCTAGACACAAAGACAAGGTATAACAACATGGAGAAGATGGTACTTGCATTGGTGATGGTCAAGAAGAAGCTAAAGCATTATTTTGAATCTCATACCATTACAGTCATAGCGAATTGCCCAATCCAATAGGTGTTGTCAAAGCCAGATCTTTCCGGAAGATTAACTAAGTGGGCAATTGAATTGGGAGTTTATGACATAAAATATGCTCCAAGAACTGCAAAGAAAGGGCAAGTGGTGGCTGATTTCCTAGTCGAGATTAAATCCTTTGAACTACTAGAAAAAGAGATAATGGTTTTTTCGAAAGAAGTAATGAGGTAGGTGTTGAATACCAACGAAACTTTGAACAAATGTGGGGCCCAAATTGAGATAGTGCTAGACAATTCCTCCAGTAATAATTGATGAGGCAATACGATTGGAAAATAATCTAACCAATAATGAAGTAGAATATGAAGCATTGATTTATGGGTTTGAACTAGCATAAAAGCTGGGAGTCTAACACTTGAAGGTGAATGTTGATTCAGAACTTGTTTCAAGGCATCTTAATGGGCTATTCGAAGCAAAAGATTTCCGAACTAAGCAATATCATGATAAAGCTAGGATCAATCATCATGACAAGGTCCTAGAGCCTAAAGGTGCAAGCAGTGAAGAGAAAATTGAATGCTAGAGCCGATGAACTTGCCAAAGGAACAGCTTATGGAGAGTAGGCCAAGAAACGAAATATGAGTATAGAGAGAAATAATCCAAAGAGGCTTGTAGAGAAAATAATCCCAGAGGTGAACATGATTGATGCTTCAGATGATTGTGCTGATGAAGAATGCTGGATGAGACCAATAGTAGAATATTTGGAAAACTCAAGTGTTTTGGAGGATAAAGCTAAAGCGTGAAAGATAAGGTAAAAGCTACAAGATTGACAATGATGGAAGGAGTCTTATTCAGAAAATCATTCTCCGGACCATTATTAAGATGTGTTTCAAAGGAAGAATAAAAAATAGTGTTACGAGCGATACACTCTAACGTCTGTGGGAATCATTCGGGAGGAAGAAGTCTGGCCCATAAAACAATAACAGCCGGATATTATTGGCCCTACATGATGCATGATGCTCAAGAATATGCTAAGAAGTGTGAAAAATGTCAAAAGCATGCTCCTCTCATTCACCAGAATTCTGAACCATATCATTTGGTAATAAGCCCCTGGCCATTTGCAAGATGGGGGTTGGACATCATTGGAAGGCTTCATACGACAAAGGGTGGAAAGTGTTTCATCTTGTTGGCAACAGATTACTTTACCAATTGGGTTGAAGATGAAGCATATTCCAATGTTGCCACCAATGGTGTGATTAATTTCATCTGGAAGTACATAATTTAGAGATTCGGGATGCCAAGGTCCTTGACTATGGATAATGGAACTCAATTTAATAATCTGAAAGTGGAAAGCTTCTGCGAAATATACGGGATTACAGTATATTATTCTCCAGTATATCATCTCCAAGCAAACGAAATGGCATAAGCGACGAATAAGATGATCATGGGTAATATCCACGAGAATTTAGAAGATAAGAAAGGAAGATGGCTAGAAGAGCTGCCAAAGGTTCTATGGGCTCAGCTAACTACCAAGAAGAGGGCAGTCCTCATTTGCCTAATATTTGGAACCAAGGCAGTCCTTTCAATGGAAGCAGGATTTTTGACCTTGACCACTTTAATTGCAGAGGATACTGAAGAGAATCAAAGGCAACTAACAAGAAATCTAGACTTACTAGAAGAAGTCAGAGAATGTGCTCAAATTAGAAGGGCAGCCTATCAACATAAAGCACGATCTTTCTATGACCAAAAGACAAGTATTTGGAGGTTCATGAAAAGAGAATGGGTACTTTGGAGGATCCAAGAAGTCGTCCGAAAAGGAAAATTTAGAGAGCAATGGGAAGGCCTGTTCAAAATAAAAGAAGTGTTGGGCAAAGGGACTTACAAGCTGATAAATTTAGAGAATCGAAAGGAAGTGCCCTGGACATGAAATGCAATGTATCTTAGGAAATATTTCTTGTGTGCAATGATTGTAAAGATAAAGGGGGGAGCTGTACTCTTTTTTTCCTGGTTTGGGTTTGTCCTAATTGGGTTTACTGGATTAGGTTTTTAATGAGGCAGCAATTGAGAATTGTCCGATTGGAAATCCTAACCCCTATGTAATTGAGAAATTGAAGCAATAAAATTGATGAATTTTTCATGATTTTGTGTTCCTTCTTCCAGATGAAATAAGAACATGTCTTCCGTACCAATGTTTGACCTATGCTTGGACAACAAATAAGAGTTATATGCTTCGAATGGCAAGTGTAGAACATTTCCTGGAAACTGGAGACCTCGAGGTCCTTTTCTAAAAGACGCTTTGGAAAGCAAACACAAGAGTTCTATGCTTCGGATGGCAAGCGTAGAACACTTCTTGGAAACTGGAAACCTTGCGGTCTTTTTCTAAAAAATGCTTCGGATGGCAAGCGTAGAACATTTCCTAGAAACTGAAGACCTCGTGGTCTTTTTCCAAAAGATACTTCAGAAAGCAAGCATAAGAGTTCTATGCTTCAGATGGCAAGTGTAGGACACTTCCTGGAAATTGGAGACCTTGTGGTTCTTTTCCAGAAAATGCATCGAAAAGCAAGCATAAGAGTTATATGCTTCGGATGGCAAGCATAGAACATTTCCTAGAAAATGAAGACACCGCGGTCCTTTTCCAGAAGATGCTTCAGATTGCAAGCATAAAACATTCCCTAGAGATTGGAGACCTCGCAGTCCTTCTTCAGAAGTTGCTTCGGATAGTAAGCAAAGAAGTTTTATGCTTCGAAAAGCAAGCATAAAATATTTCCTGGAGATTGGAGACCTCGCGGTCCTTCTCCAGAAGTTGCTTCGAATAGTAAGCAAATGAGTTTTATGCTTCGAAAAGCAAGCATAAAACATTTCTTGGAGTCTGGTGACCTCGCAGTCCTTTTCAAGAAGATTCTTCGAATAGAAAGTATAACATTTTTCCTAGAAATTAGGGAACTCACAATCCTTTTCCGGATGATGTTTCAGATATTAAGCAAATGAAATCCAAGGTTGTTATCTTCATAATGATGCTTTGGATGGAAAGAAATGGAGCATGATACTTCAAAAGATGGGCATCAGGTAACACATGAGGGCATGATTTAAAAAAAAATAAGAGAGAGAGAGAGAGAACGAAGGAATTGAAGAATTTAATCTTTAATTTCATTAAGATCTTGAAATAATTACATTGGAAAAGACAAGGACAACAAAGGAAAATGAAGCAAAACTCATACAAAACGTCTTTAAGCGTTTGCCTTTAGGCGAGTACAACGAATTGGAGCTTCTCGAAAAGATAGTTTCTCACGAAGGGATTCTTCAAAAGATACAGACATGATGGATCTTTCGTGATGAATGTGCCAGGGATAACTTAAGTCAACTTCTTCTTTTCCATGAGGATGGAAACGACGTACTATTCGATTATTCCAAGACGAAGGATCAAATTGTTTTGTTTCATCGTCTGGATAGAATCGATGGTGAAAAGAAGGTTGATTGAAATTGATTGAAGGGCTCTTCTCTGGAGCAGGTTCCATTGCGAGCATAAAGAATGTGGGATAATTTATTAGATGGCCCTTTGTGATGAAATAAGGATCAACAAACAGTATAGAAGGGAAACCATATTCAACAAGCTTGTATTATGGGTAATGTAGATGACGAAAGGAGAAAGGACGTCCGTCCGAGACAAACTTGACTTTCGGATAATCGACAACATCTTCATAATCAATCATGCCTCTTGGAGGGATTCTAAAGTATCTAAAGTGAAGCATGTCCGAGTCCCAAAAGTCCTCATTGCCAAGGCCATCGGTGAACCACCAACTTCTGCAGATAAATAAGAGATACTCCACAATTTTTGAAGACCTTTGCATTTTAGATAGAAGTTCTTGATCTTTCGGAAGGCATAATTGAAACCAAGGGGATGGTTTCCTTGGGGCACAGCTTTCCAGAAAAAATTCTCGAGAAAGAGGTAGTCCAGGTCATACCAACAAACAACACAATAAAAAAGTTTAATCCAACAAGGCTTGGAACTTTGAACTATAACTAGAAAGAAAATAAAATTACAGTGAGACTTTGAAATAAAATTGAACTTCATTGATGATTGGAAAATTACAAGGGAAAAAGGAAAATATATTACATGATGATACACTAAAATTAAAATAATAATAATAATAATAACAAACAGACAAACAAAGCTAGACACCTAGAACCTGAGATTGACTTTGAGTTGGAGGATTTGCTGTTGTAGAAGAAACAACCAGAACATGGACTCGAGATTGAGGATTAGATTGATCTGTGAAGCTCAAGGTTGGAGGATTAGGAGAATTTAGAAAAAGCTCTGAAAAGTCCATATGGACCATATCATTGAAGATCCCAGACGAAGGAAGATTGGAGGAGACTTTGAGACATCCATCGAGCTTCGAAGGATTCACTCTTGAAGTTGCTGTCGAATGAGAATCAGCTTGATCTTTTGGGTTAGATTGAAGGGGTTATCTCTCCTCTCACATTTCCAAAACATCTTCTTTGTCCATCTATTCGACGAAGTCAACTTTCAAATTTTCTTTAATGGTATAGTATTCAAGATCATAATTTTTGACTTTAACCTTTTTTTCTATATCAAAGGCATCAAGATCAAAGAAGCCCCGGTCTGAAGGATCGAGAAGAGCTTGTTCCCACCCAAGTTTGAATGCTTCACAACAAACAACCTGAGTGAATGTGGAGTGACTTTGAGTGAGCACTTCAAGACATTTTTCCTTCTCTCGGGCAAGGGCACCTTCAATGGCCTTTCTTTTCTTGTTCTTGAGCACGAGCAACCTCTATGGCTTGATCTTTCTCTGCAATAACTTGGGAGACTAGTGCTTCTAGTTCTTCAATTTTATTTTGGAGGACAGCTTTTTTCTCTGAAGAATCTTGGGAAAAAAGTAAGAAAGGATTAGTAAACTCTGAAGTATAAACATTTCATCTTAGAAGAGACAAACGAAGGATAAAAATACCTTCTTCTATTTCAAAATATTTTGTTCAAGCTTGGAGTAATCCTCTGTCAGAGCATTGACCCTTTTAAGTTGCGTTGTGTTTTTGAGCCGCTTCATTAGATTGTCTCTAATAATCCTTCGACAGCTCTCTCTCTTGAGCCAATTCTAAATTCAAAGAAGCTGGCTCGGTGGAGGAGGAAAGCTGAAGGTTACCAATGATAGAATCCACCTTAGTGAATTCACTGTTTTCAGGTATACTCAGAAGGATGAAGGGTCCGATGAGCTCTTCCTTCAAATGTTTCCTCAATCCTCTAGGAAGGGTAGAAATCTCTCGAAGAGGTGCTTCGAGGTTCAGATACTTTTTGCTCTGTTTCTTACCATTCATCATGTAGGGAAAAGGATTTCCCACGCAACGTGGAACAAAGAATGGGAGGCATCAAGATAGGATGCTCAGAGAGATGTGCAGCACGGATTTCTTGTCTTTTACTTCAAATATCTTCAGATAATTGATCATGTGCTCCATAAGAGAAAGGGTCCGAGGGTGGTAATGCTCAAAACCCTCCGGAACTAACAAGGGGAACAAAGAAAGATTAAAATAATGCAAGGGGGATGTTCAAGAAAATAATAAGGAAAAAGAATGAGAGAAATTACCAATGCTGAAGTTGCGACAAATAGGAAAAAGTTCACAGTTGACAATTGGAGACTGTCAATTGCCGAAAATAAGGTAGAGGACCTTCGGCTCGTTGTCATTCGAAGGGAGTCCAGAAAACCAAACCCAGGCCTTTCTAGGAGAAAAATAGTGTCATTGGAGTTTATGTTCTTTGCCAGACTTGCCCCTATGGAAGCAGTAGGCGAAATCTTTGATGGTGAACCTGAGGTCCCTAATTAGAGAGAGGCAGAGGAACCTGGTAATGATATGAAGAGCGTTCAGAGGAATTTGAAGAATATGGATGTTATAGATTGAAAAAAGGGAATGATAAAGTGGGTGTAGGGGGAGGCAGAGATTTTTCAAATGTAGTTCAGAAATTACTAAGGAATTAGTGGGAAGAATGTTAGGATTTTCTTCCATCCCAGGTACTCATCGAATAGAACCTCAAGGGTACAATCAGTGGGAATTTTAGCTGTGAAACCTAGAAAAGCCGTGATACTAAAAAAATCCACGTCATTATGTCTAAAAAGCATAAATCAATAAATATGTATTCATAGCCTAATGAGAAAATTTCAAAATAGGACAAGTTAAATTAATTCAGCGCAACTCGCCGGCGGAGAGATTCTTTTGTCGTGATTTTTGCCAGCGGTGAGAAAGGAATTCGCCGCAGCGAGTTTTTCCCTGGTTTTTGTATGGGAGTTTTATCTCCCTCTCGCCGGTGGCGAGAATGGTTTTCGCCGGCCGGCGAATCTCCGATTTTCCATTTTCTTCTTATTGTGGTGTCTTGAATTTGTACAACATGCCAAACAACTTTGAGATATTTGCTATAAAAATACAATGAATTTATTAGTATTGATTTTTAATTTATATAATTATGTTTAAAAAAAAAAAAAAGAGAAGAAGAGAAAAAAAAAATTTGTGGCTTTAAGATGTAACACGTGTCAAACTTTTTGGTGAAAAATCAAATGTTTATTTTGTGATTTAATTGATACCACAAAGCAAGGTCAGTAAGGCTTTAAAATAATCAAAGAAAGAAAAGGAAAAAGAGAGAGAAGAGAGGAAGAAACTAGAAGAAACAAGAATATTCATTTTCCTTGTTGGCCGAGAGATACTCATAGGAGAACACAAGATATTCTCCATATTTCAATCCATCACCTTAAAATTTTGTAGCTCTAACAAAGGTAATACTTCTTGGATTTAACTCTTGGTGGGATTGGTAGTGTTGTATGTATAAATATATTTATTTGTTCAAGTTAAAAGTTCAAAATACATGAACCCTGTTTGGACATATTTTTATGATGAAATATTTTTATTGAGTATAGGACCTATAGAACTCCAATTTTGATGTTTAATATCTTTTTAGAAAGCTCTATATGTTTATTTTCGTGTGGCAAAATCTCAGATTCGTTCATTATTTGGATTTGGAGTTATAGGACTTTGAAGAGGGAGTGTTCACTGAGAATTCGGTTTTGAGTAAGGATTTTGTTAAAATTATTTCAAGGTTTGAAAATCTCTAAGTTGAGAGGTTTCTTTTACATGTAAACCCTAATGATGTTCATTGATGTATCAAAATTTATTTTTGTCCATTTTGAAAAGGTTTTGAAGGATTTACAAACAAAGAAAGATGAACTTCAACAAAGGGGCGGGACCAAAAACTCTATTTTAGTTCGGTTTACTATGATAGAAAACGTTTTTGAATTCAAATTTTTTACAAGATATAATTCAAGAAGTTAATGATGTTTTCCTAATGGTATCAACCAAAAATATTTTAAATTGAATTAGTTCTAAATTTTACAAAATTGGCCCAAAAACTGTAAAACTAAGCATGGTTGGGGTAAAAAGGAAATTTTGGTTTTCAAGTCAAAACATGTATTCTGGAACCAAAATTTCT
>WUAT03377606.1:0-10325 GCA_010015005.3 Ulmus americana
TCAGTTGGTAAGCCTTCAAGTACGTTTCCTTTTTGTAGTAATCACCCATATCATCAAAGGGATTCATATGGCTTGTCAAGATAACGGACATGGCATGGCTGCATGGCTACAAGGAATGCCAACTAGCTGCCATTTTCGGCAAGCACAACTCCTCCCATCCAAATCAACTACATACTGATTATATAGTCCAGCCTGAACCAGGAAAGTGTTGTTACCACTAAATAATGGAGTGCAATACACAGATAGGCTTTTCATCTTCTCAACATACTTGAATACCTTCGGCCCGGCCAGGTGTTTCCACTTCTCAATCTCTGCTTTCTTCCTAGACAATCTCTTCATTATTTAGTTCTGAATCATCTCTAAAAGGGTGATGATTGGCTTGTCACGTGCTTGTATGATTGCACTATTGAAAGCTTCGCACATGTTATTGCAAATCATGTCACATTTCGTCTCTTTCCTTAGAAAAGCTGTGTACCAATGAGTAGGATTATTTTCAAATAGCCAATCGAAAGCAGTCGGTGATTCCAGCTTAATCTTCTACATTTCTTGATGGAAGTTGTAAAAAAAAAAACGAAAGTAATGTTAACACAATAAGCCTCAAAACAAAAGTAATAAATTGCAGTTGTAATGAACTTTTACGTTTGTGTTGTGGTACACTTGGCTGCACTCCACATCACTTGTTTAAGAAATAGGCCTTTATGATGCACCTTGAAGTTGTTGTGCAGGTGCTTAACACAATGTTTGTGCTCCGAATCAAGGAACAACTCTCGAAGCACATCAAGTAGCCCTTTCTGCTAATTTGTAATCCAAGCAACATGTCCAGAATTATTAAGTTGTAGATCTTCATTGAGAAACTCTAAGAACCATCGCCATGTGTCCCTGGTTTCCGACTCTACAACAGCATAGGCTACTGGATACATTTGGTTGTTACCATCAACACCTACTGCAGTCAATTGGTGAGCCTTTATGAGGCAACCATCAAGCCCAAGTATAGGCCTACAACCACCCCTCCAACCAGCTTTCAATCCGCCCAGACAAATGTACAACCTTTGAAAGTGAGGGTTCTCATCACCTCGGACAGTTCTGCAATGCATTTGGACGGTCGAACCAGGATTTGATCTTCTTACCTCAGCACAGTAGTCCCAAAGTCTAGCATACTGCTCCTTGATGGTCCCTTGTATGATGGTCCTTGCGGCTGCCCTAGCCCTGTAATATTGCCACTGTGAAATATCTACAGAAACATCTTCCCGAACTTGTTGAGCCATGCCACTAAAGTTCCACTCCGGGTTCACACTCCACTGATTCACGTACCTCTCAGCTAGCCTTGTGGAATTAACAAACCTGTTCTTGAATACCATTGCACATGTATGCTTATCATTCAAAGTCTTGACTTTGAATGTCCTTTTGTCCGCAGCTAACATCGAAGCAAAAACCATCCAGTCACACCCATCACTCTTACACACAGCTCGGACCCTGTCTTTATCGTTAACTTTAAACTTCACATCCCTCTTGTGTTTTATAGCATGTGCTCTTACTGCTTTCCTGAATGTATCGGCCGAGTCAAAAGTCATCCCAAGCTTGAAGGTAGGATCCTTCATGTCAGTTTTAGGATTAAACTCCGGGTACCTTTTCTTTACCCATTTTCGTTTTGTGTCATCCTCCCCATCTGAACCATCTAAAGATTGAAGCTCATCGCTATCATTACCATCACTTCCTGATTCTTCGCTAGACTCTGTCATCATTTCTGGAATACCCATCCCTTCCCAATTTTTGGTTGTATCAACACAAGTATGACTTGCAATGTCATTGTCATCTTGTTCGTAATCGGAATCCACAATACCATCCTCTTCAGCTTCTTCGTTTTCTGTTTATAACGAAGACAGTAAAAGCATCATATACATCAATAATGTTAGAAAAAAAAATAGAAATCAGAAAAGGAAAAAAAGAAGTTAACTACCATTCAACTGTAAGGCCGAAAAAGCAAAAAAACCCTTCACATAACACATTCAAGTATAAATCAGAAAAAGAAAAAAAACCACTTTACATAACAGTTAACTACAACTTCGAAAAAGCAAAAAAATCACTTTACAAACACATTCAAGACCAAATTAGAAAGAAAAAAAAAGGGAAGTTAACCAACATTCAACTACAACTCTGAAACAGGGAAAAAATCACTTTACAAAACAGTTAACTACAACTCCGAAAAAGAAAAAAATCACTTTACATAACACATTCAACACCAAATCAGAGAAAGAAAAAAATAAAAGTTAACAAACAGTCAACTATAACTCCGAAACAGCAAAAAATAACTTTACAAACACATTCAAGACCAAATCAGAAAAAGAAAAAAAAAAGTTAACCAACCCCGAAAAAAGGAAAAAACCACTTTGCAAACACATTCAACTATAAATCAGAAAAAGAAAAAAAAAACGTTAACTAACATTGAACTACAACTCCGAAAAAGAAAAAAACAAAAAAAGAATTAAACACATCTCAATGACACGTAGATAGCACGTGCAAAGATATAGTGTAACTTAACTAACATTTCTACATAACAAATACAAAACTAAATACAATTTTTTAACATACTCCAAAAGTTAATTAACATTCAACTATAAATTAGAAAGAGAAAAAACAACCCAACACAAGTCAATAAACTTAGACAGAATGCGTAAACACATCAAAATTTCAATTACACAAAAAAAAAATTTGAACCCGTAAATACCTTGGTTGGCAAATGTATCTTCAACAGGTACTTGTTCATCAATGTTTTCTCCAAATACTTGTTCATCAATGTTTTGAACAGGTACTTGTTGATCAATGTTTTCAACAGGTACTTCTTCATCAACGTTTTCAGCAGCTCCTGCCCCTTTAATAAAAAACCAAAAAAAAAGTGCTCTCAATCAGAAAACACACCAACAACTGCAAGTCTAATTTCCAAACAGCAATGTGCATTTTGAAAGATTTATTTACCTTCGTCGGGTGGTGGGTTTTCAGGACCCTCATAACCAGGGTTGACATCTCCAAAAGCGTGATCTCTAGCCACAAACTCTGTTGGACTAGTGATTTCAGGTTGTGTATCTGTCACAATTGTATCACAGCATTAGGTTCACAGCATTGCTAAAAACATAGGTTAAATAAATTTAATTTCCACAGAGTAATTACCTTCATCATCATCTATTGTTTCCACCTCAACATGTTTGTCTTTACTCTGTTTTTTCCTTAGCTCGTCTGGGATGAAAACTTGAATTGGCTTAAAAGCGCTAGGTGGATCACTGAAGTACAAGTCACACACTTTATTAGGTGACAATTCCTTATCCAACTTCAGTGTGTCTTCATCCTTTTCAACCAAGAAATACAGGTTATCCCCATACGGCTTATACCAGATCCAGTAAGGGAAGACAACCTTCTGATTTCTTGCTATCTCATTCAACTCCAACAGGTTTATATAATCAACACTCACATGGTCATAGTACACTATTTCACCCCCCAAATACTCCCTATTAAACTCGGTAAAATGACCCCCATAATGGACCCTTAAAGTAAATGCTTCGTTCTCAGTAGGACCTGCCAAAACAGTAAATTACATGCTTTAATCACTCAACACATCCACCAAAGTAAATGACACAATATAAATCATAAAAAAAAATGAACATTCCATCTATCCAAACACATCAAATAGCCCTACTATAAAGCACAAAGATCAGTCAAAAATTAAACACAGTAAACGATACACAATAAAGTATACTTTATATACAAAAGACAACACCCACCAACCATAACAAGACAAATAAAGTGCATCTGAAGTAATAAATAAAGTGGGCACAACACCCCCAACAACCAACATCTCGGGTTACAAAAACAATCCCACAAACCAATTTTAAATACATTGCATCTCAATCTCAAAAAAAAGTCTACAAATTTATAAATAGGGAAACACTAATCGACCAAAACTTACCATAGTTTGGGGGATCCCCTTCTCTAAGAACCACCATCTTCTTTCCTCCAAAACGCGAAACCTCTTAGCTCCAAAGCACAATTCTTCTTTCCTCCAAATATCCACCAATCTTCCAATAAGAAACGAGCCACCCAGATCACACGAATTGCGTGAAAAAAGACCCAGACAAATTTTACAAACCCTAGATTCAACCCATCCTCATCACATTCCTAGATACCCAGATCATGCGAATCGGGTGACAAAAAACCCAGAAAAATTTGACAAACCCTACACTCAACCCATCCTTATCACACTCCTTCCAATCCTCTCGAATCCAACATTCATTTTAGGATCGACCAACCAAAAACCCTACAAATTTCACCCAAAAACTCCCCTTGATTTCACCCTTACACCACACCGATTTGCCCTCCTACATTCACCTTGTCAATCTCCTTTCCAAAAACCCTACTCAACAATTAGGGATTTTTTTTTATCTTTTCTTTTTACCCAACCTTTTGTTTTACAATAAGGCAAAATCCCAATTTTGACCCTAAGAGTAAAGCACATGCAATGCACGTTTTGGTTACTGAAGACGGAAATATCACTCCGTTTGAGCTTCCGTTTCTAACGCAAGTAAAACTTAAGAACAAGGGGTTTAAAAATGAAAAAATTCAAAGAAGGGGCAAAGTGCCAGTTTGGCTAAACATCAGGGGGCATTTGCGCAAATTAGCCTTATTATTATATTATATTAATATTTGAAATTTAAGATGCAAATAGACACCAATTAAATTTTTATTGATTAATTCTTTTCAATTATTTTATTATTATTAAGATCATTAAAAATTTGGTATATTATATATAATATACCAAAATTTCCTTAAAAATCTTTGTAAAGAATTACCATTAAATAAGATCGCTTGTGGCATTTATATCCTATAGAATTAGCAGGTGTTTCCATCCCGCGGAGAAGTCCCCATTTTTACCTCCTTTTTTATTTTTTATTTTTAAGTTTAAGACTATATAAGTTGTTAACATCAAAAGTTAGGTTAAAGGTCAATGCCAGATTACACAAGTAAAGTCCAATTTAGCGGGATGAGCTTGCATCAAAACTAATCCAGCTCGGTAGGGAAGAACTTAGTCAGAGGTCTGGGACTATTCTTCTAATTACACTCTGATGCTTAAGTCAAATCTTTGTGAGTGAGTAATTTGGCAGAGTAACAATAAAGATTTAGAGTGTGCACCTTCTGAGAGGAATGATGAGGTATTTATAGTGTTACCCCAAAAGAGCTAGGAACTGAGGATCCAAAGAACATGTTTTATTCTCAAATAAAGAATATCAAACTTATTACAAACTATATAAGTGAGACATAATTGAATGTTTAGACATGAATTGTAAGTCGCACAAAACATGGAACCTTATAATAGCGCATTACTCAAACTCTTGTAAGAATGAATGGCACGAGTTTTGACACCTCATGGTTTAGTTCAGTTCGGTAGCGACCAAGCTCGCAGCTAAGTTCAACTACTAAGTGTGTGGGTCAGCTCGCTAGCCAGGCACGCAAGCGCCAATGAAATGACCTACCTTGGCTACCATGCAGGCGCCAGGTGTAGGCCAGCTCAGCAGCCTCGCGAGGCACCAATCGTGGCCTAGCTCAGTAACCCCGTGGGTGCCTAGACTGGGCCAACTCTACAACATCGCAAGGTACCAAGCATGGCCAGCTCAATATCCTCGTAAGGCACTAGGCGTGGCCTAAATCGACATCCTACAATGTGGCCCAGCTTGATATGCTCACAAGGCTGCAAGGCACTGGGCAGGCCAACTTTTCGGCAACGTGGAAAAAGTGCCATCCTGGCATTAACGTGGACACCAACTTAGCAATGGCAAAATTCCCACAACCACGAAATTCACAAAATGAATATGCTGGCAAGGATGGGTGCCAAGATCAACAGGAAACATGACTCTTCCTTCTGATTACACACTGTCCCTAGTAAAGCTGTAAAGAGGTGAGATTGTTGGTTCGAGTTTCACCCCGAACATGTCCATTATATTGAGGGTGGACATGAAGAAAATGTTTGTCAAGCTACCATTATTAATTAGGATTCGATAAATTTTCCTTCCAAAAATTCTTAGGGTGACGACGATGGCATCACTATGAGGATGCAACAAACCACTGGCTTCTTCTTCTGTGAAGGTGAATGGTTCATTAGACAAGCGAGACATTGATAGGTCGTTTTATTATGCATTTATTAAGTATTTTTTGCCTATGTTTTTGTTATATTTTTGAGTATTTATAATTAATTTGTTTATTTTTCCTTTGTTTTATAGATTTAGGAGTAAAATGACCAATTATGCTAATAAGCAGCATTTTTGGGTGAAAATATGAAGTTCTAGGCAATTTAGGTTGTTTCGGTACGAGTTAGGACTCAAATAGTCATTCACAACACAATTCGAGCAAAAATATGACTAAGGCTAGAGCTAGGGCATCACTCGTGGCACCAACTTGATACATAAATTACGGCCCTGGCCACCGGAGCGCCACTCGCAACGCCAGTACTAGACGAAGACCTGTGCTAGGGCGCTAACTCTGAAGTAGTAATTCTAAATTTTGTATTTTAGGACTTTTTTTTTCAACCCAAAATAAAGAGATAAACCTATCTTTTTGCATCTTCAATTTATTCTTAATGACCCCCTTAGTATAAATAGGTCATTTTAGGTTTATTTTGAGAGCTTTTGGAAGTCAATTTGGAGATCTAAGGCAAGAAGATTCAAGAAGCTGCAAAATTATAACTTCTTCTTCTTCTCTTTCCCTTTTTCATGTTTTGCTTTTCAATTATTATGATGAATTGTTTTAGCTCAATTATGTGTTAAACCCTTTGTGTTAGGGTAGAGATGTAACTATATTTTTTGAACCTTAGTTTTATTTATTTAATTCAATTCAAAATTTCCTTCTATGTTAGTTTTGTAGTTCTCAATGTTTTTATTTACTTCAGTTTAAAATTGATCTATGTCTTACTGATAAACCAAGAGGGAAGGCATAAGAGCATAGTTTAATTAACATTGTTAATTGAAGTATATAACTTGGGAGTAGTTATATATTAGCTTCGTAGAAATACTATAGTGTTACTGGATGCAACTCGGTAGTCCAAATAGCCCATAGATCTAGTATATTGTGTTACCTTCCATATGCTTAGAGATACCATAGATTAGGTTGAAGACTTAATTTGCTTGAAAGGGTGCCCTAGTTGTCAACATAGGAAGGGTAATTAAACTTGAATAATTGAATAATAGAACTAGGGGGCTAAAGGGTAGTGAAATCTTAACCCTAACATCTTAATTAATTGATTTTCTTCCAATTGTTTGACTTTGTTTTTATTTTATTTTCTTTGCAATTTAATTTTTCAATTGATTATTTGAATTGCCAAACAATGAGTAATTAAGAACAAATTTGGTAATTAAAACTCAATCTCTATGGGTTCGACATCCATTTCTTAGAAACACTCATTCACTTACAATTTTAATTGTGTATGTTTGCACCAATCAAGTTTTTGGCGCCGTTACCGGGGATTGATTTTTTAATATCGATACCAACCTGATTTTTAGTTGATTTAGTTTCTTTGTTTTTTTAAGGTATTTGTTAGTGCATGAGACGTTCATCAAATTCAGATTTGATACCTATTAATTTGATATGTCTATTATTTACTTTTCTTTTTCCTCTCTTAGTTGGTTATGTGTTTTAAACTTCATTTTTTATTTTTTGTTTATTCTTTTTCTTGCTGGATATTTTTTATTTTTTATTTTATGTTTATGTTATCTAATGAATTTGCAAGACACTTTGGTAGTGCACAAATTTTCTTTTTCTTCTTCTTAGATAAATTGTTAAGGAGCAGGTGCACAACTTTTAATTTATCCTACATGTTGAGTATTGTGTTCCAGTGTCATTCATTAGAGGAAGTTTTATTTTCCTCATCTCTTTTCTTTCCATTTTTGTACATTGAGGACAATATAGATTTTAAGTTTGGGGTATAGGGAAATAAATTCCTTGTTTTTGTTTTTCTTTGTTAAAAATGTTTGAATTTTTAAAAAATTCTAGGTTAATTTATATAGCCAATGATATGATTTTGATTGCTGAGATGTATGATTGCTATGATGAGATTGAATTTTTCCTAGATTTGAGAGAATTTGGAGTTTGAGTATGTGATTCTTGAGAATAGTGACTTATTCATGCTTAGAATTTTTATTTATGTGTATAATTATGAATAAATTTGAGATCTCACAAACTCTAGAACTCATTTGATGATCACTCAAGGCGAAATCCTATATTGCATATTACTTAGTAAAAGATTTATGCCATGTTTGGATCGATTGAGCCTTTTTCTAGCCTAACCTTTATTATTTTCCACTAATTACCCCTTTAAGCCTTTGATGTATATTAGCCATTTTCTAAAATAGCCTATTTTCCTGTCCGTTACTTCGCTTAAACTCATTATCCTTACCTTTGATTGAGAGCTTTAAACTACATTGAAGTTTCATGAGCAATTGATTAAGGAATAAGAGTGGAAAAAGTTGAATATTATAAAAGTTATGGACCAAATGCATAAACAGAAATAAGTTTGGGGATTGTAAAAAGAAAATTTTGTTGTGATGGAGGGAGAAAAGCTAAAAAAATATATGTGCTATAAAGACAAAAGAAAGAAATATGTGCTAAAAATAAAAGGAAATTGGAGGAAAGTCAATAAAAAAGATAGTGTTAAAAAACGTTTATATCATAGTAATATGAAGTGTTTAATGATTTTGGAGTCATGTTTGTTGTGTTGTAAGCTCATGTTTAAAGTTTATCTCAAGAATAAGTTCTCAATATTTAGTATTAAATCTCTATCCTATAGGTATGAGCTAACACCTTAGCCTAACATTATGAGCTTCATAAGGACATTTTGATCCGAGGTAATGTGTAATCTACATTAGTGGAGAGTGATTTGCATATGAAGTTTGATTGTTACTACCATCATTATTAATAATTGAGATTGATATTTATTTGTGTTTATATAAACATAAAATTATCTAGGAAGCAAAGTTGATAGTTTGCTAGAATTCTTAAAGAATCGATGTTTGAATGAAGTGAATTTTTAAATTGATTTGTTTTTTTGAATTGCAGTAATATTTGGTTGAATTGAGATAATTATATGTTGGTGCAATACTTAAGAAAATTTTATGATTTAACCCAAACCAAAAATATTGTTTATCTTTAGTTTCTGTTTTTCTTTTTCTCGAGAAATAGAAAAATCTAAAGTTTTGCGGTATTTGATATGTTGTTTTATTATATATTTATTAAGTATTTTTGGCTTACATTTTTGTTAGATTTACAGTATTTATTTTTCATTTGTTTTGTAGATTTAGGAGTAAAATGACCAATTATGCAAAAAATGAAGCATTTTTGGGTTTTTTGGGTAAAGATATGAAGTTCTAGGCGATTCGAGACGTTTCGGTACGAGTTGGGATGTAGATGGTCATTAACAGCATGATTCGGGGCGAATATATGACTAAGGCTGGAGTCAAGGCATCACTTGCAACGCCAGCTTGATACATCTCTGGCCGCCAGGGCACCACCTGTAGTGTCAATACCAAACGAAGACTCGCGTCGGGGCGCCATGAGGGCATTGGGGCACCAACCGCAAAGCAGAAATTTTGGATCTCGTATTTTAGGGCTTTTCAAGCCAAAATTAAGAGATTCTATATTTTTCATCCCCAATTTACCCTTCATAATCCTTTAGTATAGATAGGTCACTTTCGGTTTATTTTGAGAGCTTTTGGAATTCAATTTGGAGCTAGGACAAAGGGATTCAAGAAGCTAAAAAACTGATAATATGGGAATAGTTATATATTAGTTTATGTAGAAATTCTATAACGTTATTGGATGCAACTCGGTAGTCCAATAAGCCCATAGATCTAATATATTATCTTACCTTCAATATGCTAATAGATAATGTTGAATAGTTTGAAGACTTAGCTTGCTTGAAAATAGACGCGATTATATGAAAGGGCGCTCTTGTTGTCAACGAAGCAAGAGTAATTAAACTTGAATAATTGAATAATAGAACTAGGGGGATAAAGGGTAGTAAAATCTTAACCATGACATCTTAATTAATTGAATTTCTTCCAATTGTTTTAACTTTGTTTTTATTTTATTTTATTTGCAATTTAATTTCTCAATCAATTCTTTTTATTGAATTGCCAAACAATTAGTAATTAGGAACAACTTTGATAATTAAAACTCAGTCTGTATGGGTTCTGTAGGATAGCCTTAGCCAAATCCTATAGTTTTATGTTGTAATCGGTTCCCGTTGTAATTCCGATTGAGTGAGTGAAAATCCTCTCAAGCTTGAGCTTGGA
>WUAT03377717.1:0-10325 GCA_010015005.3 Ulmus americana
CTAGAACAAACATCAACGAGTTAAGAGATTCTAAGAAAAATAATCACCTCATTTGATAACGGGAAGCCCTCGAACAAAAATCCCCAAAATCATTGCTCGGATTCGGACTCCCAGTGAATAGCCTCCACTTCGGGCCCTAGAACTCCGAAACCACAAGGAAATCAGGTATGATATTTTGGGACATTAAAATAGACATACAGGGATTTCCAACAAGCTATCATACACTCCATTTGGAGTTCTATAGACCCCAAAATCGACCAAAACATTTTTGGTCTACAAAACTGTTCTAAAACCGGGATTGAACACCAAACTTTAACTTCTTAAACTCAACCATTTTCCATGAAATAAATTAGGAAATTCATCCTAATGTTATCCTAACTCATAATAAAGGAATTTAGGAGCATAAAACTCAAGGGTTTACCTTGAAAAATTGAAGAACAATCTTGTTTTTTGGAGAAGTCCATCGGCAGCAACCAAGGGAAACCAAGGGTTTTCCTCCCTTTCTCACTCTTTCTCTCCTCTTTCTCTCTCCTTCCTCTTTATTTTTCTGGCTTTCCACCGACCCCAAGGGGGTCTTGATATGTCCTGCCATTAATTTGACAATAAAAAGGATAATAAATGGCTAAAAACAAGCCATTTACCCCAAGCCACTTTTTCCACTGACATTTTTTTTTTCTTTCACTTTCTGGTAACATCCGGTCGCCCGGAAGATTGAACTTCCAGTCGTCCGGAAGTCCAAAAATCCTGATGCCTGCTTAAGTCACACAGGTGACTTGGGATGCAAGCACATTTTTTTTATTTAATTTAATTGAGTTAAAACAACTAAATTTTCTTTTTCATTCTAATTTCTTAATTTACATAAAATGCCAATTTTTGTGGCATTTATAAATTCATCAATATATTCGTAATTTTTTTATTACAAATTCATAACTGAAATTTTATACGGTATTTACCGTATATTCCATGCCATTAATTACATTAATTAGTGATGTGGATTTTTCGGGGTTTCACAGTTTGCTTGGTTTTTTACTTAGCATTGACATTTTCATATTTCGATTTATGAGTTTGTTAGCTGTTATGAGTTTTTTTTTTATCGTGGATATTGAGTTTAGGATTGTAGATGTTGAGTTTATTGTCGTGGTTTATATTATGTTATTTGAACATTGATTGTTCTTATTTCTAGTTTAATTAATGCATTGTTAAGGATTACATTTTACAAAGATTACTGATTGTTTTTGTTAAACATGAAATCAGGTGTAAAATGTCTACATCACGATCATTAGGTGAATTGGATGAGGTGTTCAAATATTTCATTGATATGGCTTTGGGTTTGTTGGCACTTGAACTTGGTCAACAACATCTTAACTGCATTGATTGTATGCCGATGCATACTTTAGTGAGAACAGGCTATCAATACATGTTGGAGTTGCTTAATGAATATTCTGATAGGTTGTTCAATAAGATCCGCATGTATAAACCATACTTTTAGATGTTGGTCCAAGTGTTGAAACAGGAAAAGCGACTTCAAAATTCAAAGTATTTAACACTTGAAGAACATGTCCTGATTTTTTTATATGTCATTTGTCAGAAGGCAACAAACATGATGGCCATGGAAGATTGGCAACATTCGGGAAGTACCATTTCAGTTTTCTTCACAAGGATTTGCAAAACAATATGCTTGTTGTCCAGTATATTCATCAGGCCACCCAACTTTTATGTTACTCAAGAGGAGATTCGTTCTAACCCAAAGTACTTCCCATATTTTTAGATAATGATATTTAAACTGAATAACCTTTGGGATCGATCCAAATTGTTAGGTTATGGCAATTTAATTTTTACAAGATTGTGTTAGTGCAATAGACAAAAGTCATATTGTAGTTTATGCCCCACCCTCTGTGGTTAATACATATCGGGGTTGCAAGAGTACTGTTACTCAAAATATGATGGTCATATACTCTTTCGACATGTTATTCACGTTTGTTAATTGGCTGGGAAGGTTCGGTCCATGACTCCAGAGTGCTCATAAATTTGCTGGATGATCTGACCTCTGGTTTCCCTTATCCTCCACCAGGTTTACCTCAACTCGTATCTAATTGTTTTAGCAAACTATTTATATCCCTATAATGTTACTAAATTGAGTTTATATTCTATGGCATTATAGGAAAGTATTATTTGGTGGATTCTCGATATAGCAACAAATTGAGCTTTCTTTCACCTTTTCGTAACCGTCCTTACCACTTGAGCGACACTCAGAGAAGAGGTGGAAGATTCACTTCTCCAGTAGATTTATTCAACTATAGACACGCATCTCTACACAATTGCATTGAGAGATGCTTCGGGGTTTTGAAGGAAAGATTTCATATTCTTTGGTACATGACTAACTTTTCTCTCATAAGACAACGAGAGATTGATATGGCTTGTTGTGTGTTGCATAATTTTATTAGGTTACACAACAATGGAGATCCCCTTTTTGATAGGTATGGGGTAGATGGAGTCATGCCTGATCTAGATTTCGATGACGAAGATGGTGCACCATCTTCTTCGGGCCCCAAACAAAACCAAGGCGGGAATGGAGGCCAAGATGACAACTTGGCAAACAAAATACGAGATCATATTATGTTTAAGATGTTTATGCAACACCGCAACTCGCAATTAAGTTGTTCTTTACGTTTTCCATTATTGGCTATTATTTGTGATTGGACTTATATGTTTGTTGGGGTCAAAATTCACACTATAGAAATGAGCCTTAGAGACAAGCCCATTCGGATTAATTCCGCATATAAAGTTAAACTCGGAATGTATTTGTATCACTGCAGCTCACTCTTTGTCATTTCCAAACGGAAATGATATTTGAGAAAAAAGGAGCTCTACAAGCCAAACGGGTTTAATCAATATATCCGAACCGAATATTATAAAATATGACTCGTCGAAATATCACCAACCGACTCGCTTAATGACGTTCAACCACTTGAACAATATTTGCAGGCTGTTTATGAATTAAACGGACCACGACTGGGACTTCAACAGGAAGTCTCATAAGTCCTATAAAACGAGCTTAATAGTCTTCTACGAGGTTGATCTGCATCTAACATACTGAATCTAAAGAGCTTACAACCACTACTACGCCGCCACTAGTCCACCACAGTTCGACCCCATATACTTTCTCCAATCAATCTCCATTCAGACTTCGATCATCTTCTTGATCTCCATTCCGGACGAAATTGTTACTATTTTTTAGCTTTTATTTGGTGAATTTGATTCATAATTGATTTTTACTCTATTTTATTTGTTATTCTCCTTTAATTGAATCTCGGACTAACTTGGGTGTCGGAGTGACTTTGCTTGACACCACCCCGGTGTCAAGGTTATCCCGTTCACCTTTTTCTTATTTTTTGGTTTACAGATTGTTGGTGCCTAAACAAATTCAATTGTAGATTTAAGCCTCTACAATTTTTTATGAGGGATTGATGTTATGTGTTGGACTAATTATTGTGTTCGTAACAATATTTGTGTAACGTATTTAGAACTAGTTGTGTTCGTAACACTGTGTATTGGACTACTTATTATGTTTTGAACATTAGCTATGTGACGTGTTAGAGTAATTAGTATGTCTTACAAAACAATCATACTCATGTTAATGGTTATGTATTACATTAATTTATATTTTTTGAAATAAAATACCTCTAATTAATATTCAAACATAAATCAAAATACTAAATATTGCAATCAAACAACTATTATTCTATTTAAATACTAAATACTGCATGTCCAACTAAATAATTATTTTACTATTTTATGTTAAAATACTAAACACTAAATTATGTACTAAACATCTATTTTGCAAAAATTTTATTTAGTATTTCAGTGTTAAAAAAAAACCAAATTCCAAAAACTCCACCAAACCACGCTTTAATCTTTTAAGGAAAGAGTAATGTTCAATAACTATAAATTAATTGTCAATACCCATCAAATAACCCAACCCATTTAATTTTGAATCAAATAAAATTTGAGCATGGTATCTCAGAAATCCATCTTTCTGACAAAAATCTTCAACACCCCTATTTCTATTATGGGTATTTTGAATTAGCAGTGGATGATGAGATTGTTGTTCTCATCAAATCATTTCACCCATTTTATTATTAGTGATCCCAATGTGATTATAGAAAATTGGAATCATAGTGAAAAACTAGAACTAGAATTTGGAAAATTTTGGTTGAGAGAGAGAGAAAAAACGTAGAAGACAGAGATAAAAAGGGAAAAAATGTTAATCATATACCAAACAAGCCCATTAATTTTTTTTTTTAAAAATTATTTGATATATTAAAATTTTGATTTTTTATACTATAGTCCTATATATTTTGTGTGAATTGGCACATTTTTCTTACAAAATAGACTAAAATTTGATTCTATTGATTAATCCGTCAAAAAAAAAAAAAGTTTGGAAAGCTTACGGGCGGAAACAAACATTAAAAAAATGTGTCAATTCGCGCAAAAGATAAGGAAGAATTAGTCTAAGGAAAAAATACCCCATGGCACATCATCATTTTGTCTAGCATCGCTTCGGATTAAACCAATATATGAGGGGATCACATCGACTCTTGTTATGTCAACTAACTTGTGGTTGTGCTGTAACCTCATCTGTTGTCTATAACGCGTCATTCATCAATTGGCTACAGTAATTGTGTTGGTCCGAGTCAGCATTTCCCCGGATTGGGTCCACGTCGTGTCTCTTGGTCCAATGGAGTCGGACAAGTCAGCATTGGTGCTGACATGTTTCTTGTGGCTATGCTGCTTCTCACTTGCAATTTAATTCATGCCATCTGATCTCAAACAATAAAGGGTTATTAATTATGATACCAAGCGATTGTTTTCAAGTGGTAATATCAAATATATGCACTCTTTGATATATTAAGTTGGAAATATTTCATATTAGTGTCATAAAAAATATATATTATTCTTAGAAGTTTATCTACCTCATTCCCTAATTATTTTCATGAATAAAGGAAAATATGTGCCCCGTTAAGAATATCATTTATATAATACAATGGGCATCTTTTATTTTATTTTATTTTAGTATTCAACTGTATTATCTTAATTTAAACAGAATTTATATTTTAAATAGTTGAGCATAATTTTTATTTTGAGAATCTGAATAGAAATAATATATATATTTTTTTATAGAATCTAAATCATATTCAAACAGAAAAAATCTGCTTTTTGTTATAGAATTTGAATAAAAAATTTATTTTATTTTATTTTTATAAAAAAAAATTGATTTTATTTCTTTAATTACTTGTTCTATATAAATTTTTTGCGATTTGCAAAAAAAGTATGTTCTTTTTCATATTTTAACAATTATTTTATCATATTTTCCTCAATATCCCCACCACATTTTACATCATCCAATATACTCAATCATTTTATACACTAATTCTCATCACCTTTTACATTATAGTATTAATATCACACTACATTTTACATCATCTACCTATTCAATCATTTCGTACACGTACCTCCATAATTTTTTACATTATATTATTAATATTCATACCACATTTTACATAAAATTATTTTTTAATCTTATAGACCCTAGTTATTTTTATCAAAAATTTTAGAATCATGTTTAAAAACGTATCATACTCATAGTCACAAAAATGTTGTTTTAAAAAAAATTATGTAGCAATGTTGATATAAATATATAATTGAAATACGAACACAAATGTATTAAAACTTATAAACCAAGATAAAACGTTTCAAAATAGTTAAAATATAGAAAATTAGGTAAATTAAAAAAAAATCATGTAAGAATGTTGATAGAAATATGAAATTGAGATACGAACACAAATGTATTAAACCTTACAAAGCAAGATAAAATGGTTTAAAATAGCTAAAATATAGCAAAGTACGTAAATTAAAAAAAAAAAATCATATAGGAATGTTGATAGAAATATAAAATTGAAATACGAACACAAATATATTAAACCTTATAAATGAAGATGAAATAATTTAAATGTAAATAAACTACTTCGACTAATGACTACTCTAAGTATTGTTGTCCCGTCAAATCTATTATTTCAAGGTATCTAGAAATTCCTTCAAAATATTTTTTTAATTTAATTTTGAAAAATTTCAACATTTGAACGAATTTTAAAATATATTTAATTTTTTTTTCTAAAAAAAAAAAATAATCAAAGTGATTTGATGAAAACAGAGTTTGTATTTGAATTACGAAAACAGAGTTGAGATAATTTTATAGAGAACATGTCCAATGTGTTAGAAAGGGGGAGCATGATGATATTGCTAAACTAGCTAATTCTTTACGAATTAGTGATGAAGAAGACAAGGATTTAGTTTCTCTAGACAGAGAAATTTGCAATGTTGGGAAGCAAAAACTAAGTACTTGTCTGGTTTGCAAGGTTCTTTCCACTAAGATGATACCCATGGATTTGTTTCGTACGCAAGCACTGAAGTTATTGCAACTGGTGGGTAGTGTGAATGTGGAACTGATTGGCAATAACATTTTCATAATGTAATTCTCCTCGTAAGTGGATCACAAGCGGGTATGCTCTAAAAATCCATGGAATCTTTTCAAAAATTTGATCCTGTTTGCGGAGGTCGACAAGACTTCAAAGATTGCAAAATTATCTTTTACCATGTAGATGTTTGGATCCAAGTCCATAATGTACCATTGGCCTATATGAATCCAATGTGTGCAAAAAGCATTGGTGATGCTAACATCCAATGGAGATGGCCGGCAGAAGTTGAGTCGTTCTCAGGCAGGGGTTGGCCAAGATCACCATGGAAGTGTGATTGGTTACTCCTCTGCGGTTGGGAATCAATTATCAAAGCCTAATAATCGTGGGGAGGTTATGGGAGAAGGCTCAAAAGGTTCTAAATCGCTGAGTAATGAAATGGTTAATACTAAGGGTTTAAGAGTAATATCCAACATATATTCAAAAGATTTGTTGGATAATACAAAAGATAGCTTTAAGATTTTGGGAGATTTATTCAGTGTAACTAAAAAGATCTTGGAGACTACACATGATAAGGATTTTGGCAAGACAGTGGATTTACAAAATTTGAAAAACACTTTCTCAGTTTCTCCAGTAGTGCAACCGAATGGTTTAAATGAAGCCTTGGATGCAGTTTCTCAAGGATCAGAAGGGGATACTACTCCACTATAGCCTGGTTCGACTGCGTTCTTGCAGGTTGGCCAGCAATACTCTAACTCCGAGAAGGCCGTATACATGACAACTAAGTTTATTGATTTGCAGGAGACTCATGGTAAGACATCACAGGAGGTCATAGCTGGCTCCTCAAGTTTGGAGAAATTGCAGCTTCTACCTGAGGCACCAGACGGTCGTGGCTTAGTTGATCAAGATGGGTCGATTCTACATAAGTAGAAGAGGATATAAGAGGGAAGGAGTTTTCACCTGTTAGAAAGGAAGTTGGAAAAGCTCATGGGAATTTCTTAGTTGAAAAACGGACGTGTAAGGATGTTGTTTGTCCATCTGGGTTGGGGACTGATACGGCTAAGAAGAGGAAGATAAATTTGAATGATAAGCAATTGATAGCGACGAGCCTAGACACCCCAGGCCGCCGGGACCAATGAGTTGCATAATATAGAATGTACGAGGGCTTGGGAACTAGCGTGCATTCCAAAATTTACATCACCTAGTTGCTGATGAAGATCCCTCCTTACTGTTCATTTGTGAAACTAAATTATTTTCTGGGCAGTGTAGGAATTTGAAGGTGAAACTTGGTTATGATGTTTGATATATCCATGATAGTAAAAGGAGAAAATGAGGATTGATTCTTTTATGGAAAGACCCCATGAGTATTGAGATTAAGTCTTCTTCATCGGGACATATTGATACTATTGTTTCACATGATCGGAGAGTTTGGAGAATTGCAGGGTTTTATGGGGTTCCTTTGGTGGATAATAGGAAATTTTCATGGAAGCTCCTTATGAAATTAGGCTCAATTCCAGAATTATCTCATCTTCTATGGCTAATAGGAGGTGATTTCGATGAAATTTTTGTTGGACACTGAAAAACTAGGGGGAAGCCCACTGGCATTATAGCAAATGAGAGACTTCCAATCAGCATTGGATATGTGTGGGGTTAAAGATCTTTCCTTCTGTAGAAAGCAATTCATCTGGGTTAACAAGCAAGATAATGATAGTTTTATCCAAGAAAGACTTGATCGGTATGTGGGTAATCTGGACTAGTGTAGACTCTTTTCAAATGCTCAGATTTCAAACCTCTCCTTTTTTTCATTCTGACCATCGGGAAGTTAAAGTCACTTTGGGTTCTTCTTGGGCCTGGGTTCGGAAAGATTCTGGCAAAGGTAAGAAAGGCAAGTTCCATTTTGAGGAAGTTTAGACTACAGATGAGGAGTGTAAGGACGTTATAGCTTCTGCTTGGGGTTTAGGTGAGACAAGAGGGGGTGTCCAGGGGGTGGTAGACCAACTTAAGGTGTGCTAAAAAAACAAATGTTTGGGGTTTTAGAAAATTTGGGAGAATTAAGCGGGACATTGCCAAGTTACGAGCTGAGATAGAATCAAAGAAGTCAGATGACCTTTGTGGGCTTTGTTTAACTAACATAAATGACATTGAAAAACGATTGGAAGGTATGCAAAATCAAGAAGAGATTTACTGGAAATAGAGGTCAAGAATGGAGTGGCTCACATATAAGGACCGAGACTCCAAATTTTTTCATCATAAGGTATCGAAGAGACGGTAGAAAAATAGAATTAGTGGTATGTTGAATCAAAAAGGTGATTGGTGTACATGCCCAAGTAATCTTTTAAACATAGTTTCTGGTTACTTTTAGGACATCTTTGCGTCTTCTTCTCCTTCTCTGACAGATATGGAGACAATATTTACTTGTGTCAGGCCTAAGGTAACTCTGGATATGAACAACTAGCTTCTCATGCCTTTTACTAGGGAAGAAATTCGAAAGGCATTGATGGATATGCATCCTACAAAGGCTCCGGGTCCAGATGGACTACCTGCTTTATTTTTTCAGAAATATTGGGACATGGTGGGGGTAGATATTACAGGGGTAGATCTTAGTATTTTGAATGATCAGGGAGATAGTTGTGCATGGAACAAAACTCTGATTACTTTAATCCCGAAAATAAAGGAGCCCAAAAGAGTGAAGGATTTCAAACTAATAAGTCTCTGCAATGTGCTTTACAAATTAGTTTCTTGGCCTATTACTAACTGTTTCAGACTAGTACTGGATGAAGTTATGCCTTTGTCTCGGGAAGGCTAATCACTGATATTGTCTTGCTTGGTTTTGAGGCAATGCACTGGATTCGACATCATAGGGGTTGAAAAACAGAATATACAACGTTAAAACTGGATATGCGTAAAGCATATTATTAGTTTGAATGGGGTTTTCTTAGAGGGATGATGATCAAACTGGGCTTTGCCACTCAATGGGTTGAGCTTATCATGAGATGTATCAGCTCGGTCTCTTATTCTTTCTTGCTTAATGGTAAAATACAAGGATCTTTAGTGCCAAGTAGAGGGATTAGGCAGGGGGTCCGCTTTCGCCATATCTATTTGTGATTTATACCCATGAGTTATCTAAGCTACTCATTGATTGTGAACAAAGGAAATTATTCAGAGGAGTCTCTATTCCCTACAAGAAAACTACAAAAATACTACCGTTTTTTTTTTTTTAACTACCATTTTCAAGTCAATAGTAATGAAAGGCCACGACTACCAACTTAACAAGAGGTATTGTTCATCCAGTAAAAGATTACGGGTTTTAAAAAATGATAGTAATTAGAAATTTTCAACTACTGTTTTGAAACGGCAGTTATAGGCTTTGTTGTTGTTACTACTATTTTAATTAAAACTGTAGTCCTAAAATTTAGTATTAAAATTTTTTACTAGTGTTTTATAAAACAGTAGTTAAAAAGCAATATATTTTGGCAGTAATACTCCCGCTCTTTATTTTTTTAACGATATTTTACTACTTTTTTTATTAGTTTAAAACATTAATCAAAGAATAAATATTTAAATAATAATAATAATAAATGAAGAACTAAAAACTAAAATTGCTAAAAAATTTCTTGATGATGGTTGGCTTTTCTGTTTAACAACGAACAACTGTGAATGCCCACATACTTTTGGATAACAAAGTAAACCGAGTCAGGTGCAATTTTAGATGCACGTAGTCACCAGTTGCAGTTTGGACCGACACACTCAATCACCCACAACGAGCTGTTTGATTTCCTCGTTTGAAACTCAAAGTTACCTTTAAGTGTAATTTCGGTGAGCTTATTCTTCAATTCTTTCTTATTAGCAAAA
>WUAT03377827.1:0-10323 GCA_010015005.3 Ulmus americana
GCATTTTAAATCAGGTTTTTGTCCTATATTGTAGGTGAGGTTTGTACTTACCTCTTTGTTGTGTCTCCTATTCCAAGTCCTTCTCCTACGAAATGCAACCTAAATCCATGAGTATACACTATTCAAAATCAATCACTGGTTCCCAGGAATGATTTCTAACATAATAAGATTAGCGATCAAAATCTCACCATTTTGCATACACATGACCATTTTCTAAACAACTCCGATTCAAAACAAAAAGGACTTATAAAGCTTTTGAATACAAGGTTTTCTTTAAAAGTACCCAATTTCATAAAAACTTGGCTTTAAACCTTAAAACATAAAACAATTATATGTTGATTCTAAAAAACACGTTTTAAGTTTCAAACTCTTTTTAAATACCAATTTGTCAAATAAGACTCCTTACTAAGTTTGTTCAAAACAACTTTGGTCTAGGTTCGAATTGGGTGAAACTTTCTTCAATTGATTCCTAAGACATCCAGGGTTCATCTATAAAATTTTTGGCTTAAGAATCAAACTTTAGGTTTTGTAGTCAAAATCTCTTTTAGCCTGATCCATTCGAGTTCTTAACAGATTTTAGTCTTGTTTTAGAAATTACATATCTTACTCAATTTAAAACTTATCAAGTTGAAACTAATTGGAAAGGCTTTTTAACTTCTTAAATTTTTTCCTGTAAAATTAGTAGTTTGAAAATCATTCTTTAGCTTGAAAAACAGAACCAAAACCGGGCAAAACATTGATTCTCGGTTTGAACAACTCTTATTAAAGTCCAATAATCCTATATTCAAACCTTCAAAATCTCTTTCAAATTTAACCAAATCAAAGTTTAAAAATTCAAAAAAAAAAAAAAACTTAGGGGATTTCATATAAAATAATTTTCCAAATTAATAGGCTTTAAAACTCAAAAACTCTATTTTTAATACTAAGGCTCAAATCGGGTTTCCATAGAATAGTTGGCCTTTAAGGCCTTATAACTCATAATCCACAGAATTGAAGAATATCATATTTTAACACATGAAACTAGACATTTAGAGCTTTCCAAAAAGATATCAAACGTAAAAATCGAAGTTCTATAGGCCCTTCTATCAAGGCATGCAATTGGATACAAAAACCTGTTCTAAAACCGAGAACATGTACTTACTAATTCAATTTATACATAATCAAATTTTGCATACAGCTCAATATATTTAATCTAGATATCAAGCACAAACATGCAACAATATTTTCCAGTAATTAAATCAAGGATTTTACCTAGAAGCTTGGTGGAAAGACTGATTAAGTTTGGCTCTAATCAATTGTGTTATTTGATAAACCCCTTGCATGTTCATCATGAGGACCATTAGATTTCAATTAAGTAATTCATGAGAATAGAAGGGATTTAATTGATAAGTAATTGCCTAAATCATGTGAGAATATTGGATTGAAAATCCTAAGGAATCAGATTGGAGAGGGGCAAGAATAGCTCTTCCTCGTTCTTGAGTGTTCTTGTCGGCAAAGAGGAAATGAGAGATGAGGACTTGTGATGGTTTCAGCAACATATCTTTTCTTCTTGGCTTAGATTCATATATATAGGAAATCTTAATCAAGATTAGGATTTAATCTCAATTCCTATTGGTTAGCTTAGTGGTAGTGGAAAGACAAGCAATGCTTAGATTGATACATAAGGGTGGTTGAGTCGGTTGGAGCTTGTGGGCTTGATAGCTGCAATTCCACTAGCCATTTTCATTGGATGAAGACTCTTTACATGTAGGGAGTGAAGGCCATATATCACCTAGATGTGAAGTCTTTATGCCGAACCAGGGAGGGACATATGTTTGGCTGAAAAGTTTGGCTTATAATGGCTTAAGCGGAAGGTTTATGGATAAAGCCAAAGTAATGGTTTGCATCCGAGATAATGCCTTGTGGCCGGAAGGATTTTTGACTAAAAGTGCATGTTAGGTCCATAAGGAAAAAGGCTTGGTCTGGAAGAGTTTGTGTTTGGCTGGAGGATAAGTTGGTTGCCCGGAAGGGCTTGAGTCCCAAGATGGCTGGAAGGCCTTGTTGTGTCCCATAGGTTACTTAGTTTTTCCTAGGAATACAGCCGGAAGGAGAGTTATTTGGAGGCAGACCACCTTGGCTAGCGGGCCTTCTTGCCTGGGAGGGACGGTGGAGCCACTTGTGTGGCCGGAGGGCCACTTTGGATTGGGTGTGGTTCCACCCATCTGAGATGGTTCTTGCATGGGCCGCATGGCCTGATCTAGCTGAAAGGGTCCCTATGTAGGCCAATCGTTCCTGTGTGCACTAGACGAGAACCCTGTTGAAGCCTAGCCGAGCTGCGAGCCTTGCTGGGATGTAAGACACATAGAAGCTTCCTGCGCGTAAGGCCTGTTGAGGCATGCACCACAAGGTTGCTTCATGCATGCATAGCCTACTAAGGCATGCGCCGCGAGTTAGCTTCCTGAACGCGCGGCCTCGTGGCTTGAGAAGCTTGCGGGTGCACGGGTGGTTATGGACTTGACACATAAGGGTGGTTGAGTCAGTTAGAACTTGTGGGCTTGACAGCTGTAATTCCACTAGCCATTTTCATTGGATGAAGATTCCTTACATGTAGGGGGTGAAGGCCATATATCACCTATATGTGAAGTCTTTATGCCGAACTAGGGAGGGACATATGTTTGGCCTAGAAGTTTGGCTTATAATGGCTTAAGTAGGAAAGTTTATGGATAAAGCCAAAGTAATGGTTTGCATTTGGGATAATGCCTTATGGCTAGAAAGACTTCTGACAAAAAGTTCATGTTTGGCCCTTAAGGAAAGCCATAAGGAAAGAGGCTTGGTCTAGAAGAGTTTGTGTTTGGCTAGAGGATAAGTTGGTTGCCTAGAAGGGCTTGAGTCCCAAGCCAGCCAAAAGGCCTTGTTGTGTCCCATAGGTTACTTAGTTTGTTTGTGGAATGCAGCCGAAAGGAGAGTTGTCCGAAGGTGGACCACCTTGGTCGGGGTGCCTTCTTGCCCGGGAGGGATGGTGGAGCCACCTTGGCTAGGGTGTGGTTCCACCTATCTGGGATGGTTCCTGCGTGGGCTGCATGGCTTGCTCCAGCCAGAAGAGTCCCTACATGGGCCAATCGTTCTTGCACTTGCTGGACAAGAGCCCTGCTGAAGCTTGGCCAAGCCATGAGCCTTGCTGGGATGTAATACACATAGAAGCTTCTTGCGTGCAAGGCCTATCGAGGCATGCACCGTAAGGTTACTTCTTGCATGCATAGCTTGTTAAGGCATGCGTTGCAAGGTAGCTTCCTGCGCGTGTGGCCTCATGGCTTGTGGAGCTTGCGGTGCATGGGGAATGTGCCTGAGAAGCCTTGGGGTCTTGGCATGGGGTGCCCTTTCTGGAAGGTTGGCCCATCACTTAATCTTGAAGGGGTTGCTTGGTGCGGCCTAGGTCTGTTGCATGGTACTGGCCTTATGGCTTACTCGCATGCTTGTTGTTACAGCTGGAGCTAAGCCCTTGTGCGTGCCTTCTATTATGCTGCGGGGTGGCCTTGGCTGGGTAGCCTAGGCTCTTGGCTTGGCTGAAACCCCAAAGCTCTTATTATATTATTATTTTACTTAGTTCTATTTTCAACTTATAACTCATGTATTTTATTTCTTAAAATTTAGTCCCTTTTTTCCTTTAATTCCTTAAATTTCCTAAATCAATCCTCCATAATTCTTACAACCATTTTAACTTAATGTATATACAACTACCATTTCATTAAATTTTCACAAAAAATTCAATTTATCCTTGTAACGTGTAGACATCATAATTAAGGCTTATATAAACATAGCCGTAACAATTTTTTTTTTTTAATCTCCTTTCTAATTTCTAATTTATGCGTAAACATTTATACCATAATTCTGACTTAATTGCATATAGCACACAAAATATGTCAATATTTATGATATTAATACAATAATAATATTCGTAATTATTTTACGAATTCACAGAATCAACATAAGCACGACTTTGCCGTAAAATAATTCCCTTAAATGCTATTTAATTTCAGAAGTTAATGAATCGATTTTTAGGATTTCACACATTGAGCCTATTATAATCTACTATTTATGAGCCGAAAACATGTTATCCTACCTTTATTACTAAGAGAACTTAATAAGAAACACATCTAATGTTGATAAGCATTTGGAGAAAAGGATGGAATTCGTGAAATTGTTTAGCACAACCCAATATATGAAGAAAAAAAAAAGGGTTGGGGGTTTTGGAAAGAGGGAAAAAAAAAAGGTAAAATAAGATGTTCTACAAATAAAATAAAAAAGGGAACTTTGAGCTCAAAAAGAAAAAAATGATACAATGATCAAGTGTGAAAAGATGTAATGAATAAGTTGTTTATTTTTGAAAAAAAAAAGTTCAATATTGGTTGAGAAAGATTGGGTTATAGTTGGAGTTATATTAGTGCTTAAATTGTTGTGTTTAAGTCAAAATAAATTAAGTTCTTTTATTTGTGTTTAATCTTTCCCGTTCTTTCATAACCTATACATTGGCCTAACGTTACAAGCTTAATAAAGACCTATTGATCCGAGGTGGTGTATTTTTGCTACATTAGTGGAGTGCGGTTTGAAAAATGAGTCTATGGAGTTTGAATTGTGATACATTGTCACATTTTTGTAAATATTCATAAAAACCAAAATTTTGTTCATGGATGTTGTGCAAAAAATTATCCGGGTGTTAGGATTAATAGTTTGTGGCATGATGGATGTTTGAGAGTCGATAACAAAAGTCAAGTTGATATTTTAATTGTCATTAGACTTAGGTTATTTTAATTGTTCTATGTGTTGTGTGTTATGTGCAATTTTTGAGACGAAAAGTTGAATGACTCATAGACTAATGTTAACATCATTTTTGTTTTTGTTTTAAGTCTAGGTTAGGTTTTAGATGGTGTTTGTGGGTATCATCGTTGGAAGCCCTCACGAGAATATAACTCATCCTACTAGGACTGCTTAGGGGTTTAAAGGCTTGTTGCATATGTTAAATGCAACCGTGACAATCTATGGAAGTGGTTTTGAATTAGTTTAGTTTAGGTTATTTTGTTTTTCTTAGTTTACATGTAGACATCCCTTATTTTTTGCTTGAATTTCTAGGGACTAGCAATAAGCTGGTTGTTGATTGTGATGAGAGCTAGAAAGTGTATTTAAATGGTGTGTATTTATTAGCATTTAAGTTTGATTTAGGGTTAAATCATGCATTTACGCCTTAATATTTCTTAAGTGTTATTTTCTGTATCATAGTTTGTTTTTATTCATTTTTAGGTCTCGTGAGCTTAAAAGAAGGTTAAAAATAAAGATTGATTATAGCAGGATAGAGTCTAAGCAATTCAGAGCTGAAGAGCACGTTTAGAAGCCATAGAAGTTAAAATCAAAGTGTAGAAAATTCGAGAAAGTTTGACTCTTCATATGCTTTAATGTTTGGGCCATAACTTCTTCATACAAAGTCCAAATGAGGAGATCTTATGGCTATGGAAAGGCTAAGAGAAAGAGTTACAACTTTTATGAAGACACCCAAGCCCAATTCTTGCTTGATTTAGCATCGCGGCATCCTCGCAATAACAACTATTTTGAATTTGTTTTATCTCTATCTCTTTAGGGTTTCAATGATAATTTCACCCCAAAACACTCCTAGACCTCTTGTATTATCTCTACCTTTTAGGATTTTAATGTTAATCTTTATCTTTAAACACTCATAGATTTTTTGTATTATAAATAAACCACCTAGGAGACCTTCTCTGGTATCTAGAAAATTATTATTCAAGAGATTATTCAAGATGTTTTCTCGCTGAAGTCTCTAGCAAAGCTAGAGTGGATCTTATATGTGTAGTCTCTCCTTTTTCTTAGTTTTTTTTATTTATGTTATGCGACAGATAATAATTGTAGTTGATTTCAATTCCTTCTTAATAAAATAAATTATTTACTCATGTGACAGATATTTATTTGATTTATCTAAGATTATTTCTATGTGAGAGATAAAACAATTAATCTATGTAAGAGATAGGTTATTAGATTGATTTTATTCATAAACAAATATAAGTCAAATCATGCTTCTCTTATGTTGGTCAATGTGAATATTAATTAATCAACTTAAATCAATTTTATAAGATTTTCGTTGTTTGATATCATATAAGACGGATCAATTTTGTGCTTAATTAAGGAATTGAGATCAAATAAATAAATAAATGAATACTAGGAACCAGAAGATGAATCTTGAGTGAAACTTGATACTTTGTGTTTAATCTGTTGTTTAATTTCCCTAGAAATCCAAATTATCTTTTTTTTTTTAATTTTCTTTGTTTAAGATTTTAATCTTTCATTTGTGTTCTAAGTTTTTTTCCTCTTTGCAAGCCTTCCTTGTGGGATCGACACCTCATTTATCTTGCAATAACCGTGTGTTAATTTGAACGTAATCACTACCAACTCTTCTTCTCTTCTTCATTCATGCAAATACACACACACACACCCATACTATCAATGGTGGTCTTGTGGTGGTGTGTTGAGGCATTTGAAGAAAACCATTAGCTTTATACCGTAAATGAGTCTACCAAAGCTATGAGACCTGCGGGCTTCTCTTTTAACTATATTAAAGTAATTTGGAGGGTGCCCATTTGACCCTTGCCTACTTGTTTTGCTCATTCTTGCTCGTTCATGGGTTATGGTCTGCTACGCTATAATCCTTATGTGTTTAGTTTGCTTTGTGGTTGTTAACATGGGTCTACATTTTTTGATTGATTTTGATTCTTCATTGTTTGTTGATTTCTAGCTCTTTTGTTCTATATTGGCATCATGATTAATGATGATAAATGCGCTAGGCTATGAGCATTTTATTCCTGCGGTTATTGATGGAAATGCATAGCCTAGATAGCTATCTTTAGAACCTTTAAAGATTGTTGCCATTGACTCTGTTCAGGTGTTGGATTGCGCTAAAATAAGAGAATTTGGATCATGTATGGTTTTTAAATAATTTAGTATATTTTGTTCCGCTATTATTTTAGTTTGAGTAGCATTGCATGAGTATGTATAATGTGGAAAATTCTAAATTTAATGAGGAGCTTTTTGAAAATTGTTTATTTTCTTTCTTAAATTATTGACTTGTATATTATACTTGGTACTCTTGATGCATTGTTTGATGCCCCTTTTCTTTCAAGTTTATGTGAGAAATTTGTTGTCTAAGCACTGGACTCCTTTTTCCCTGTGATGGAAGAACTTAATGTTGGTAGTGGTTCCATGAGTTTTCATTGGAGCCAATTTACATCTTCGCCGCCTTCTTGAGCACCATGATCATCTTCTTTCTCTTTCTCTTTCCTTTTCTTTTATTCTCTCTCTCTCTCTCTCTTTTGGCATGGTTGAACATGGAAATGACTTCTATGAAAATTCAGTGGTTATATTGTCAATGACCGTTATAGTTATGAGATATAAGGGCTATTTTTATTTAGACATATCTTTGTTGCATATTCATGATTCATTCAAATGTTTTTGTTGCTTCTAACTATGATAAAGCCCCTCCCCTCTATCTTTGTGATTTGTAACTATTCTTATGATCTCCAAATATGTGGTCCATATATGTTCCATCTCTCTCTTTTTTCTCTTTTATGTTAGTTCTCCTAGTATCATTATTCATACGTAATGCAAACAAGTGTAGACCGCTTCCCATTAAGTTTGATTGAGTAGAGCGGACACTAGTTCCTATCGGCTCGAACTCTAAATTGGTGTCCAGATGTGTGGGGAACCACATAAAACATTATGTGCCCCCCTTCTACGTGGATTGGGCACATGTTCTGTGAGCCCCAAGAAAATTAGAACCCTCTAATCTTAATTTACTGTAATTAATTAATAAATTAATTAGCAGTAATTAAGGGAAATCGATATTTGAAGCAGTATAGAAATACTAATTAAGTGCGTATTATGGTACGCCAACGATAAATGATGAGATCTCAGAAAGGGAGATTAATATTGTCCAAATTGTTATTGGCAATATCCATGAGATAAGGGACGATAAGAATTTTGTAATTTTGAGATTTTACCGTTAGATAATGTAAACTCCGAGAAGATTAGACTTCTCTAATTTTTATGATGCTGTAATTAATTATAAATTAATTAGCAGTAAATAAAGTAAATGTATTGTCGGGGAGTATCGTACTAGAAAAGTTAAATTGTATTATATATAGATACACACAAGTTAACAAGGATCGAAATTCCATTATTATTGCCGAATAAAATTCTTGGCAATAATAATACGATGATGAACGTGAATGATTTAATGTTTTGGAATTTCGAAATTATGATAAAAAGGTAAAAAAATTATTAAAAATAATTTCTTAAAGAAATTAGAGAAAGCTTGGGGTAAATAATGTTAAATTGGAAAGATGTATAAAGGGTTGAAAATGATAATATTATAATTATTATTATTATTATGAAATATTTGAAACCATATTAAAGTTTTAAATATTTCATAAGGGAAATTATATATATGTGTATATATATAAGTGGGAAATGATGATATATTATTATTATTATTATTTAAACTTTTAAAAGTTTAAATGTTTTATATATATATATATATTTATGATAAAGCAAAAAGAGAATAAGGGATAAGGAATACTAAAAGTAGCATTTAATGAAATGAAAGGTGCATATGTTCTCGGTCAATGAAGAAACAAAATTTTTGGATTCTACCAATACCGGTCGACCGGTAGTAAGCCATGCGGTTGACCGGATTGTAGCAGATTTAAAAAAAAAAAAAAGGAGTTTCAACATGAGCTTTTTGGACTGAGCTTGCACCGACTTTGGCTCACCCTTTGGACCCGATTTTTCCCCAATATTTAGTGCCCTATTATCTGTTATTATTAGATACATATTGGCTTAAAGTAGAAGTCTTGAGAGAGAGAAAAACTTGAGCCAAAATAGAGGGTTTGAGGAGACAAAATAGAGAGGAAACGAGAGGGTGAAACCGAGAAGGAGGGTCGCGATCCAAGTGTGCAACGACGCTCCTCGATGAGTTTACTTTATCCTTAACAATTTTTAAGCTTTGAAATTGCTTGAAAATGGAGAATTTAGAGAGAGTTAGAGAGATGTTAGAGAGGGTAAAATGGTAATTTTAGTTCCGGTGAGTTTCGGGTTTGGTAATATATACCAACAAGTTTGGAACGAAGAGAGGAGACTAACGGTAGTCTCAGATCTAAGTTCGGTGGCCGGAATAGTAAAGTGGGGGGTGTAAAACCATATGTGGAAAAAGTGATCATTTGACCACCTTTGGAGGTGTCTAGCCGCCACTTCATGGCGGCAACCGACAAGGTCATTAGCCCGGTAGGTAGCTGGAGTGTAGGTGAACATCCCAAGCCGATTAGCGGCATGAACGGATTAACGACGAAGTAAGAAATCGAAGGTGAAAATGGTCCATCAATAGGGGGTCATTGGTGTGTTTTCCGATTTGTGTGTCCGTACAGTTCATTACATATATATATATATTAAGTTTTTTAAATAAATAAATAAATATATATATATATGTGTTCATGTGCTGTTGGCGTGAAGGAAAAGAAAGAAAGAAGAAAGAAAGAAAAAGAAAAGGAAAGAAAGAAAAGAAAAAGAAGAAAAAGGGAAAAAAAGAGAAAAATAGGAAAATTGGATTTGAGTTTAGAAATTTGAAATTTTTCCAAATTAGCCCAATAGGAATTTAGGAAAAATCCGATATTTTAGGATTAGACGAATTAGCAGGATTTAAGTCGAATTGATCGCGTTCTGGTAAATACACGGAAAATTCGAAATTCTCGATTTATTTAGAAATTGCTAATTTAATAATAATTTAATTAGTGATTATAGATTTTTAATCTACGTTTTACGGAACTAACTAAATATTAAAAAATGTTATGAAATATTCTAATGAACGAATATTTTATACATGACAGAAAGTTTCTCCACATTGTGGCTAATGGGGAACAGCGTGCAAAGTTGTAAGTACAACCTCACCTACAGCACAACCGCTTTAAAATATTTTGAAATATAAACATGCGTCTCATCTGGGAGACACCAGCGAAATAATTGCTACGTGATAACATGCGTCTCATCTGAGAGACACCAGTGTTTATCTGTTATCTGTTATATGCGTCTCATTTTAGAGACAACAGTGCTTATATGCTATTTGTTAACATGCGTCTCACTTAAGAGACATCTATGATTATGTGATAAATGTTGATAAATTTATCTGTATAGTTACAAAGTGTTTGCATTAAAATGCTATACCATGTTTTGGTTAAATGTGCATGTTATTGATGTTACGATATGTTTTTACGAACATTGCATCATCCACATGCA
>WUAT03377938.1:0-17328 GCA_010015005.3 Ulmus americana
GATAATAGGTAGGAGCATAAACTGAAACATCTTGTCCGCATGCACACCCTGTGCACCTTGCACCCATATAACTCGAGAGCTTTTTGCGCCTTGCGGGCGACACCATCTGCCCAGCACTACACCTAGCTCGACATCCTAGCACAGGACAAGTACCTCTCACACCCCGCATGCCATGCTTAACACAAGGTCTAGCTTGGCCAAGCCAACTTGGTGCCCGACCGGACTTGGTCTGTAAATGATCTTCATGATACTGATCTCATGCTTTAGCGTTTGCAGACTTTGTAATCTGACATGGACAACTTCATTGTCACTGTACTATTCAAAAATTAAGTCTAGAAAAAAAAAGAATTGATGATCGCTCTAGTCTAGCACAAAGATGGACAACAGCGTTCGATCGAAATTTCAAGATGCCAGTCTGGCAAGTATAGTTGCTAGCTCAGTTTCGATTTGGCCTGCGTGTCAATATGGAGTGATGACGTGGATGCCACCTCAACCGTGGCAAAAAATCCCCATTATATATATATATATATATATATAAAATTAGTTTTCAAACAAAATTACGCAAACACCATACTATGATATCAATATCGTTTATTTTAAGATGGAAATTCAAGTAACTTTGAACCCGCAAAGACTTTTTTTGGTATTAAAGTTTGTATTTATAATTTTTATTTATTGTTTATATATATGAACTTATTTACTTTATATGCTTTATTATGATATATTTAGTTTATTTATGTTATGTGTGTGTTTGTTTTGTTTTATTAATTTTAGTTTATTTAAATGTGTTGTATTTTATATTGTATAAAATGTATTAAAGGGTAAAGACTTTTTATGTCCTTCTAGCTAGGTATATACAATTTTTTCAAATTAATAAAATTTATCCTTATATTCGAGGTTTCTTTACTTTTATTTATTTTATTTTTATTTTTATTTTTTGTGATATTAATATCAATATTGATATTGATATTTTCACTAATATTTCTGTAAATTCAGATTTGCAATATGTCCATTACTTGCAATAGTTTAATCCTTGAGTGTAGGTAAGATTATTGTTAAAAAAAATTATTTGAATTTTTCATTAATTGGATAGTCGATTTTATGAAAAATAATAAATCATTCATACTTGTATTCTTAAATTTGATTTATGATTAGCAAAATTATAATCACAAAATATTAAAATGTATGAGTGTTTACGAGGGGTTATGATTAGGAAGTGTTATTATTATTATTATTATTTTATTAATTATCATGCTTTGTCTTGATGTTACTTTTAAGAATTTTTTTAAAATTTATTCACTATATTTAAATAATCATCTTATTAATTAGAGTGTTAATATTTGAAGAATGACTAATTTTTTTTTTTTTTTGACATATCATAGATCATAACAAAGTATTACATTTTAGTACATAAACTAAAGGTCTATCATATAGATAAATGAGACATTAACACGTGGTAAAAAATGTACTGTTTGGTTTGTAATTCTATAATATTCTGAATATAGTATTTTAAACAGAGTTTTTGTTTAGTTCAACAGTCTGAACAGAGTATTCTAAACATAGTTTTGTTTAGTTAAGCATTCTAGAGAATAAACAGAGTAATATTCTAAACATAATTTTTGTTTGGTTCAACAGTCTGAACAGAGTAAGAATACTATATTCAAAATCACAAACCAAACAAAGCCTTAAATTGTGAATTTTAGTGGTATGAGTGTAAGAAAACTTTGTGAATAAATAAATAATTAAGATAAAAAATTTATAAATAATTTTGTGAAATACTTAAAGAGTTAAAGTTAATATATAATAAATAAATAAATATTTGGGATATAAGGTTCAATTAATTTCGGTTTGGTTTGATTTAATTTTATAAGACCCGTTATTAAATTATTTGAGTTCGATTTGGTACATTTTAAATTTATTATTAAATTATTTGAGTTTAATTTGATTTGATTCGATTTAAAATTAATTTAGATTGAACGATTTAAGCGGTTAAAATGTGTTGCCCTAGCTCGAACCTATTCACCCAAATTGTTAGACTTGACCATTTTTTTCAAAAATAATCTCGAAAAAATAAATTTCACGGGTTTCTTATTTGACAGCAAACCCAAGTGAAGTAATTATCTTATTTAATTACATGTTTTTAATTTTTGGGAACTATAATATTTATCGTTTATAGAGCTTCCATTCACTTGAAACTGTATAAGCATAAAGGGAATCAGGTCCAAGTTAAGTACAAAAGTGATACTAAAATTACTGAATGAGATTGGCATCTCATCTTCCTTTTCTCAATTTTTTTTTTTTTTTTGTGTTTTTAAATATTTAAATATTTAAAAATAGAAAAATATTATTTTGATATCAATTTTATAAAATTATTTAGTTAGGTCCACTCTTATTTGATTTTTTGCTCGAAAAAAATCCAATCTAAGGTCATCTCTAACTCAAAATATCAAAATGATGCAACATTCATAATTTCACATCATTTTACTATTCTATCTCTAACCCATTACATTTTTTTCCATTCAATTCCAATTGTTAATCAAACATAATAATCATGATTCTAGTGTTATTTTTAAATTTCAACCAAACAATAGAAAGTATTTCAATTACTATTATCATTCTATTCCATTATCATTATCATTACCATTACCATTCCATTCACGAACTAAACCGCCCCTATTTTCTAATGTTTATAGACCAAGCATGTGGTACCCATGTTAGTATAATTAATATAAATACCCCAAAAACAAAATCAAATTACAAATAAGACCAAAAAAAATTAGAAATTGAAAAGTGAAGGACGATGTTATATTTATCCACTTTCTGGTAGATCTAACAGTTCATGATCTCATCCTAGATGCAACTTCTTCTTTTTTCATTAGTTTCAAAATGGAAAAGAAAAAGAAAATATTTTTTTGGATAATATCACCATGGAATATAGTCTATATTATATTCCATGAGGCAATTCTCAAAAACACCATCTTTGGTCTATCAAAAGCACTCAAAAGTTGCAGAGGCCTACCTCTACTTTATAGTTTTGGGTTCTCTTTTAGCCAAACCATATCTCCATTGTAGCAGAAAAGTAAGATCTTTGGTTAAAGGAGGGGAATCAGATCGTGTTTTAGAATAATATTTCAAGCTTTGAAAGAACAGATAGCGTTCAATTTACATACACTAATTTGTAGTAAAGAAGTACTAGTACTAGTACTAGAATCTTTTCTTTCCTGGAAAATCATATCCAAATCACCAAGAAAAATTCCCACAAATCATACTTCATCTCAACTTGATTTGATGCACTATTTGATTGAAAAAGAAGTAAATTCAACCAAAGTTCGAAACAAAGATAAATAAAGACAATAAAACAGAAGTTCACTATAAGCTATACTTGCTTTGGAAGCAGATGCTCCTTTTGGATTGACTTGAGCCTAGTAGATTTATCATTTGGAAGGGTGCTAAGCTTGTTGGCAAGATAATGTTCGGAGCAAGCATAGCTTCCTCCGGTGTAGCTTATGGCTCCTCCATCCATTTTTAAACCCGAAAAGTTGATTCTTTGTTGGGTTTGGTTTTCCAAAGTCAGCTGGCTTGGAATGTTAAGGCTGGTGTTTGTGCCTTGATGAAGGGAAACAGGAAATCCAGTTCCAATGACCAGAGTAGGAGTGCTTGTGGGGTACAAACAACTCACATTCCCTGGAAATAATCGTGAAAAGCCTTTGTTTCTTTCTTCCTGATGCATACCTGAGAAATATCCAAAGTGAGCACTCAAATCAAGCATTGGATTTGCTTGTCCTGAACTCATACCAATTCGGTTTTCAGTAACTGTTGGTTGAACATAGTTGCAGGAAGAAAAATCCAGCCTCTGGTTCTCAAAGGAGGCCTGCTTGGTGGGTAACATTAGCTGCATTGAAGACGTTACCTGACTGGAAGGATGGGAAGTAACATTTGACTCGAAAGATAATCTTGATCCTTCTCTTTTTTCGTTTCTATATGAAGTTTTTGATTCGATTTCTTGATCATAATCAATCCGATGCTCAAGTCCCTTTGAGGAATTTGAACCAATTTTCCTTTTGCCTTCCACTGAGCTCTCTAAAGAGCCAACATGGAACTTCTCTTGGTTCTGCATTTGGATATTTGGCTTGACGAGTAACGCCAACATCTCTCCATCGTCCTCTGAGGATATCAGATGTCTAGTAGTTTTGCCATAATCCTCTAAATCTTCTAGTGTTTGATAGCAATTATCCAAACAGGAGTCCTCATTGCTTTTAATGGACTTCTCTGAAGATCCACCATTGCAATTTGGAGCTCGCGTGCAAGATTCGAAGTTGTTCTGATGCTGCACCGCAACATTTTCTTTGAAGTTACTCTGATGCTGCAATTTCCCACTCTGAAACTTGTTATGATGCTGCATTTGAAAGTTCTCCCTGGAGTTGATTCGATGCTGAACTACAATGTTCTCTCGAAAATTGCTGTGCACTTTAGGCCTCTTCTCGAAGCTGTCTTGATTATATACTTGATGCGAATCGGTATCATCTTTCACCAGTTTTCTCATTTCCTCCTTCATCCGGGTAAACAAACTCTCTCTCTTTGCTTTAAGATCCTCCAATACCGATGCCATGAAGAATTTTACATCATCTAAAGCAACAAGCTCATCAACACTAGTTTTAGTACTCTTTTTTCCAGTGAACTTTCCATAAGAATCCCTCTTCAAGTCAATCTTTTCTGAAGAACCCTTTTGGCTCCTTTCACTGTCCACTTTCTTTCTCTTCTTAAATTTGGATTGAATCACAGTACGAAAATTGAACTCGCCACTCTGCTGACCTCTAGAGTTAGAAATGGCTTCATTGTTTTCGGCAGAAATCAAACTCGAAACCAGTTTATGCTTCTTGTGAGTTGGTTCACCACTCGAACTTGATTTAGACTCGTAATCCAAAGAATCTAAGTCATCTTCTCTCTTTCTAAACTCCCACCGCTGCTGAAATTTCATCTCATTGCCCATGTAAGAACTGAGGACTAACAAAATTACAGCTTTGTTAACTCGCGATCAGAGTGCATTTCTGAGAAAATTTTGCATCAACAGTGTAAAATGGATTCAAAATCTTTGAAGGTGTAAACATAAATGATTAGATACTAGTTTCTTAAAGCATGAACTTGTTTAAAGACTAAATTAGACCACCTCTAAAGGCTGAAATTTTGCAGTGTCTTAGCTATTTGTCCAAGCTGCAACCTTCATCTGCTCTCTTTTCACCCATCTTGCATTACACAAGAAGCATAATCAATCAGAAATCGAAAAAGTATCAAGGAATCAAAATAGAGTAGTTATTAACTTGAAGGAAGAATTAAAGGGATTTATGGCATTTGGAATTTAATCTGGTCTTCCTCCAAAACTACTAAGAACTTCCTAAAATTCCAAACCTTAAAACTAGTGCAAAATTTAGAACTTTTACCCAGAAATGAAGAACAAGAACATGTATATATCTGGAACATGAATATAGATTCTTTTTTCTTTCCTTGATTGTCTCTCCATGATCAAAAAAATCAAGAATCAAATCTATGCTAAAAAAAAATTAAACAGAAACCTCACAAACTCAATTTCTAATCAGAAGAACTATAGAAATATCGAATCAATCATCATATTATAAACTCATCATAAAAGTTGGGAATCACAAAAAGAAATCAGCTTTTAGTGAAGATCAGTGATATAGAGCTTCAGAAAGGACATCAAACAATCAAGGTAACAATAAATCATAAATAAAAACCAAAAAGAAATAGCAAAGTCTTAAAAACCCAGAAACACGATGATCAAACGAACAAGCAAAAAAAATAAAAAATAAAAAGCATCAAAAGATGACCAAAACAACAAAATAAAAGCATCCAAGCTATTGGGTTTTCATCCCTTTGTCTTCTTCCTTTGACAGACATATTTTCTCACCATGAATCAATCAGATGAAATTTTGTTTGGGGACCAAGAAAAATTTTCCTCTTTCTCATCATCCAAAAGGCACATATCTCAGTCTCACATGAGGACTGGCTTCTGCCTCAGCTTCCTTGTTTCAAACTTGCCCTCCCAAAAGGGAAAATAATACATCTTTTCATGTCTGTAACTCTTAATTACTTTAAAGCAAAAAAAAAAGAAAGTATTAACTGTTGTTTCCATGTGTGGGGTGTGTTGCTGTATTAGGGGAGACAGTAGTTGGGTGGAGAGTGGCAGAGAAAGTAAATGGGAGATTATCTCTTTCCAATAAGTTGGTCTACAATTAGTGGATGGATAATTGCAGAGCTCAACCACTTTAATTTTTTACTTTTTTTTTTTTTGTAATCAACTCTAGTTTTGTTCAGCAAATAATAATAAAATAATTGTTTTTTTTAACTGAAATTTAAAAGATATTTTGGCATTCAATTCACAAAGCCAATATTTTTTTTTACCTTTTTATCTGTTTTTCACCAACGCCCTCACCTTTTCATGATGAAATGACCAGCTCTCTCTTTCTTTATTGGCATCTTTTTACAGTTTTCTTTTTTTTTGATTAATTTTAGCAACAAATTAGGTAAATTTGAAGGTTCCAAAAAGGGTTTACATCTTTCTCCATTTTCCCTTGATGTTTCCAAACCCTAATGATTTTAATTGATTCTGTTCGTGGGAATTTGGACTTAAGCAAGTGAAAGAAAAGACAAGATATATGGCAGCTGTTCAAGTATTGGCTTGTCTTACAAATCCCAGATTGGGGACATTGGAAATGACAACTTTGCCTTAAAAATACTCCTATTTTTGGTAACAAACTGTCGGAAATTAGACTAGCTTAGCATAAATGGTGGACGAATAATACAATAGGCAAAGGCAGGTACAGGTACAGGTACAGCTATATAGCTCAATGAGAATATACTCTATTTTTGGAAAGTAGGTATTGGTCTAACTTGGCACCAAAATTGTTTGGACAAAGACAATGAACACATCTCTGCACAGTCAAGCTCTAGTTTTTTTTATTTATTTATTTAAATAATATTTTAAAATTTTATATTTTAGCAATTTGAATCATGATTTAAACAAAAATACTAGAGACAACGGGAATATTATAAAAAACTGAGATACTATACTTTAAATGATATTCTTTTCGTAATTTGAATCATAATTCTAAACTGATATTCTTTTCATACTCTGAATCATATTTCAAATATAATTCGCTAAAAAGAAGAAATAGGTTAAAAAATAGGAAGAAAAAAATATATATGGAATCAAAATCATAATTCAAATCACCAGAATAGGATATTACAAAATAGAAAAATAACAGAGCCATTTGAATTTTGTTGAACTTGCTTACTTTTTCTCAACACAATTGCAAAGAAAAACCCATTTGGAAGCTTACAATTTTCCCATTCTCAGTTCCACAATTTAAGATTACATGCCTCATCTTTCTGTCAATTCTCTCACGCAAAAAATATAGAAAAAGCTATACTTTGATAATATTATAATGCTAATAGCATCATTATAGTTATGATTTTCTCATTAACTATCCAGAATCATCGTGGGACTTATGATGATAAATTCCCCTAAATGCATAATTGATTAGCAATTTCAAGAAAAATACAGATCCTTCTTCATGGGCCTTAAAGTGCAAAACGAAAAAGAAAATGTGCACAACAAAAATCAAACTTGTGAAGAATGCTCAATATTTTTCCTGCTATATTTACATTAACAAGTAAATGGATTGACCATTTGGAGTATTTAGATTACATGACAACAAAATTCTACACCTACATCTGCTTACAAAATTGTACCTTTTCTCTTTCAATCTTCTATTCGTCGTGCAACCACAGCCATGCTTCAGCGGGCAAAGGCAAACCAGCCTGTGCAGTAAAATGGAGATTCCAATCAAACTTGACATTCCTCAAAAAATATAGAACTCAAATAGTAAGATGATTGAATACATACCATTCCCGTCCGAGAAGTCATTGTCAAATACTCAAATCCACCTGCATAAATTATATCAAATTAACAGAAACCCATGTGGGTTTTATACCATTAAATGGTTCGATGGATTGGCAGTCTCCCCCTCAATACATAACTAGCATAAGGTAATTGCTCCCTCACGATAGCCTCAACTTTCTCCTTGTATCACATTTTAATGGCTTTCTGGTAACCTGCATCAGAAAAATGGAATAAGACGTGTGAGCATTGTATCTTTTTTTTTTTTTTTTTTTTTTTGTGTGTGTCTTTTTTACGTTCCTTCAGGTTCTTGCGAAAAAATAATCTTACCGCCATGGGAATTCACTTGTGTCAATTCCAGCTTGATGAAGCTCGTCGACGTATTGCAATGCCTCTCGACACTCTTCCCGGTCATCAAAGAACTCTTTTTTATCACCTTCTATCTGATATGCTTCATGACCTTTGCCAGCAATCACCTGCAGCATATAGGCAGCAAAATCCAAGTTAACAAGGAAAAAAATATCAGAACTGGACCAATGCAAGGGAGGAAATGAATAATGACTATAAAAAAAAATTAAAGATGTTTATACAATAATATACACAAACAAGGCTTGAAAATGGTACAAGACTGGGGATTCAAGAACTTACAACTATATCACCTTCCTCACCCATGGCAACAGCACAGCGTACAGCAACTCTTCTGATATCATGAAGGAAAAGCCTATTACCATTTGGAAGAGGAGGATAGTAATCATTTTCTCCATATTTCAAATAATCCTGCATTGTCCATCCTATGCCAGCCAACATATCATCCAAGATGTCCACTGATAAAGACAGAACGCACAAGTCTAGGAATCAGGATTCAAAGCACTTGATCCTACTGAAGTACCAAATACTATACTTGCATTTGCTTAATTTCCAAGCACCAGGTGTATCACAGATTCACAGACGTAGTGGGAATAACTGAATAACTCATGTGTGAATTCAAAGAGAGAAACACAAATACTATAAAGACTATATATGTTCGTAGCTTACTTACAGGGATCCTCTGACTTCGGATTGTCAGATGTCAGAATTGTCACGTCACTCTTATCCGTTGCAATCTTTGTCATCATGGGTCTTTTCCCTCTATCACTCTCCCCAGCACAACCAATAACTGCATACAAATAATGAAAAGTTGGTCACAGTGGCAAGACTTTTTTAGGCAATATTTGCTTAATTAACCTTTCTTCTTGAGAAAGTCTACAAACCAAGATTTGATCAATCAGCATGAGGGGTGGAAAAAGTCGAACTCAGTGCATATACAACCAAATGGAATTCTAATACTTGTGTGCCAAAACAAGGGACTCTTAGTTCCCTTTACTTTTAGCAATATTACAAAAAGGCCGGAAAACAACAGAACTAAGAAGTAATCCTAGCCCAACAAGAAAAGCAGTAATAACTTCATAGCCCAAGCAAGTAAAGGAAATATGAAAAGCATACCAGTGATGACCCTCTTTGCTCCAAGCTCCCTTACAGAATCCAATAATCTAGACAAAGCATCAGGTGTGTGAGCATAGTCCACGATCACCCCAAATGCCTGTTCCTCATCTATTAACTCACACCTTCCTGGCACTGCATCAACCTCTTCAATTCCTCTAACAATGTCTTCTAATGGCGCTCCAACTGCAATCCCAACAGCAACAGCAGCCAGAATGTTGTAAATATTATGCCTTCCAAGCAACCCTGACGATATCTCCAATATACCATGCGGGGTGTTAACCAAAACTTGTGTCTCAAAGAGGGAAAGTTCAAACTTAAGAGGATGAACATCTGCATTTTTATTCTCCATTGCGAAGGTTACAACAGGAACATCCTGGCTCCCTTGAGCAATGAAGAACGATGCATGTGGGTCATCAATATTCACAACCTTCCTATGTCGTTCTGGATCCACCAATCTCGAAAACAACTTAGCCTTGGCATCTCGATATTCTTCTTCTGACCCGTGAAAATCTAAATGTTCCCTTGTCAAATTGGTAAAAACTCCTATATCAAAATCAACTTCATTGCATCTCCCTTGAGCTAGTCCATGAGAAGAAGCCTCCATTACTACCGCCTCAGCTCCATTATGAAGCATTTTCGCCATCAAGTTCTGTACCAAAACAGCATCCGGTGTCGTGTTGGGAGACTCCAACTGGTTGTCCCCATGTATATAATAAGCTACAGAACTCAACAACCCAGTTCTCACTCCCATCGCTTCATACATTCCTTTTATCAAGTAAGAGGTAGTTGTTTTCCCATTAGTCCCAGTTATCCCAATCACAGCCATATTCTTGGACGGGTACCTATAAAAAGACGCTGCCAATGCAGGAAGAACAGCATTCGTGTCTTCCACAATCACCAATGCTTTACACCCCAAAGTTTCCTCTATATCTATCTCCTTAGTGGCCACCACAGCAACTGCTCCTCTCTTATCAGCCTCACTCAAATACAAATGCCCATCAGTTTTTCTCCCAACACAACAAACAAACAAGTCACCAAAGCTCACCATCCTAGAATCATGTTGAATTCCACTAAGCTCAACCTCTAAATCACCATAAACCGATATAGGAACAACCTTACTCTCATCCAAAAGCTCAGCTAAGCTAATCTTAAATTTGGGTTCCACAATTCTAGGCTTAACTTTACCATAATGATCAAAATCCAAATCAAACGAAGAACTTAAAGAAGAACTACGATCACGATTACCCACCTCATCAACATCATCAAAGTTCTTCGACCCATCTGATTCCGTATCCGAATCCTCAGAAACAACTGTAAGCCCTTGAAGCTCATCAATCTCCTCCAAATCAACAACTTCCTCAGGCTCCAACTCCTCGATAACCTCAAGCTCTTTCTTCGGATTAGGCTCCAAAAGCCCCTGCTTTACAAACTCCTTCCGCTTCAAGGCAATGGCTTTATCGATTTCCCCAAACAAATCATCCCCAGAATTGTCCGAATAAACAGAGCTGGTGTTCTCCGGTGCGTCTTCAACATCGGCAATGGCGGAGAGGAAAGTGGACTGGTGCTTCTTGTACTCTTCCTCCTGCTGCTTCCTGGCGCGGGAGGCTTGTCGATCGATTTGCTGAAACTTGTTAACTCCATGGCCGGTGTCTTCTGGAGCTTCCGGCGGGTCGTCGTCCGACGGATTCGGGTAGAATTTTCCGTCGGGTCCAATAGCGGACGGAGCTCCGAGAAGTCGATTTGGAAGAGAGAGGAGAGGCAGAGGAAGGTGAGGTTTAAGAAGGGTTTGGTGGCGTTTTAGAGAGAGAAATTGGGGAAGAGGAGACAGAAAGTGTGGAGATGAGAGGAAGGTGAAAGCCATCTTAGAGTGAAAGAGGTGCAAAAGGAGCGAGAGGGAGGAGGGGTTTAGCTTTGGTGGGAGGGGATAGGGAGGGGGTTTGAACCAAGTTAAATGGGCCTGGAAAACAAGCCCATACCCAATTTAAAGCCCATTTAATTTATAAAGCAACATCTGGTAGGCCTTGGGCCGACGAGCGTATTTGGGTAGTGTATGTAACGAATAAATACGACATGCCGTAGTTTGTATGCTAATGGAAATAGGATATAAACGTCTCGTCGTTTAAAGCAAATATGTGTGAAATTAAATTACATTTCGGTACCCTCCGCTCGTCAAAAGTAACTAAAAATGCCTCGTGTTTTTGAAAATTACTAAAATCACCCTAATGATTGTTTATAACTACACCAGTACACCTATATCTTTGTAATATTTTTGAAAATGCTCATGTTACCCTTACTTTATACATGAATAAATTTAACAAGCTTACTTTATAAATAAGGTCAAATGAATTTTTTTTAAAAATTGAGAAAAATTTAATCAATGGAATGTTAATTTAAAGAACTTAAGTGTAATGATAACGCTCAATATGATACTAAAAGAATTATTCAAACACAAAATACATTTTGCTTTTAGTACCATGTAGTTTATATTAATTACAAAAGTACTTCTTTTTCTATGAATTACATAAAAATACTATAATTTGTGTTTATAATAATTTATCACCTTAGTCAACATAAGTCAACACAATTTTTCTAAAAAATTATAAATTATCCTCTAATAAACAAAATAAACAATAATATAAACTATGAAAACCTAAAACAAAAACCCATTCCCACTCCTCCCTTCCTCATCCCCAACTCGGATTTCCCTCTCCAATCGTTGGCTGCCACCCCAACCCCCGCGGGGTGGCCTAACCCCTTATTGGATCGAAACCCAAAACCCAACCCTAGATTAATCCTTCTGCTACCTTTCTCCTCGGCGACCTCGTCTATGTTCTTGTCGAGCTGTGAACATGGTATTTCTCTTTATGAAGGTTTGGATTATTTGCTCGTTGTCCTTCTTTTGTGGTGTTTATTTGCTGAGAAATACGACTAGAATGTGTGGAGGAAGAAAGCTGATTGCATGTTGGCTTGTTGGTTTGACTTGGGAATAGTCTTAATGGTCGTATTAAGATTTCAAATGGATGTTGTTAGGAAATCTCAATTTTTTGGTTAGAATTGAACATATTCTTTTCTATGTTAAATAATTTCAATGGTTAAATTGATCTTTCCTTTGTGATTTTTGTTCCACTATTTAAAGAAATTGCGATGATCAAAATTGTCATCAACGAATTGGACTTCGCAAGTATGTTCTTGGAGGAAGCAAATTGGGTTTGAGGTTGGGGGGAATGTCATAGAAGCCGTCGGTGGTGTCAAAGGAGGTGAGCTTGATGAAGGATGGAGCATAAGGAGAAAAGGGAAGGATGAGATCGAGGATGTGGAGGCGGCCATTGCTGAGAATGTCGAAGTTCTGGGCGGTGGGTGATCGGCGAAGGAGGTGTGTTGGTGAGTGACTAGTGATGAAAAGGTGCCAGTGGGTTGGATCGAGCAACGGGAGGGGAATGAGCAAATTTATATTTTTAAGGCTTTAATTAATTAAAGGTTAGATATTTTATGATTAGAAATAAGTAAATAAATTTTTAGAATGGTATTATGGATATTTTACTTGCTATAGGTACTAAATTATTGTAAAAATAAATCACAAGATAGTTATATATGATTATTGAAAAATAAAAATATTTTTAATAATTAACGTAAATCACATAGTATCAAAATATTAATATCCCTTTTGTTACCAGAGGATGCCAAAATATAATTTTTACATCAGAATGGTCCTCAAAGATTTGTAACAATTGTGAATGGATTTAAGTCGAATTACGTTACTAAACATTATAAATTCATTTTTTTTAAAGGGCATAACAAATGCTAGTTTTAAGAATATTTTGTGAATAAAATTATGAATCATTAGAATATCAAAATTAGAATTGTAAAATTGGAAACCAAACAATCTTTTTTTAAAGGGCATTTAATATTTTGTGAATAAAATTATAAACCATATATTCCATTAAAAAAAAATTAAACCATATCTATATATATATTTATTAGGTTTCATTATAAGTATGATGGTGACAATAACATGTGATTGTGGAGGCTTGACACGTTAGACACTGAGGCTGAAGCAGATGGGGCAATCGCTATTTGCTTACCTTTTTCAGATCTGTTGCTTTCAAAGCTAGCCTTACCTTATTCAATTTCCCACCGTCCCAATTCATTTATGTCATCAAACAATATCTCAAGATAATATATATATATATATATATATATATATATATATATATATATATATATATATATATATATATGGGTGTTTGTACAGTTCCAATCGAAATTTATTTTCATTACTCAAAATTTATTAATAATTTTTTAATTACATCATATTTTTTTTATAATTTTATAATATATTATTTTTTAATGTCTCAAAAGTATGTTTCTAAAATAATTTTATAATTTGAATTTTTGTAGCTCCTTATACTATTAAGTCTTTAAAATAAGATTACCAAAAAAAAAAGTCTTTAAAATAAAAACTCGAATTACATAAAAAAAAAATTATAAAGATATTTTTAAAATATTAAAAAACAACATATTCAAAAACGTCAAAAATATATGATATGATTGTAAAATTATTAATGATATTATTATGTACAAACATCTTTTATATATATATGAAATAAATTAAGGATGACTTTATATTTTTCTTTTCATTTATAAGATTATAATCTTTCAATTAAAATGTATTTATTGATGATTTTGGATACATTATTAAAGTCATTTACTTTGACTTAACATACGAAATTTTCAAAAATTCAATTTTGAGAGTATTGATTATAAAATCAAAATATTTTTGGAATTTAAATAAATTAGAGGGTACGAAAAGAAAAGAAAAAAAAACCCCAATTAAAATATCTTCATTTGCCCAATAGATTGCATCACCATTTTGAATACAATTCATCATGAATCATTCAAATTTTGTCAATTCGTAAAAGCAAAGCATTCCCTCAAACATGTGAGATGCATGATTTCTTGTATGACTCAAAGATCTACCTAAGCATTTGATATAAATCTCAAGCATTATATCTTTGAATAAGACTAAAAAATATAGCTATAAATGGTGACTAATCTTTCTCAATGACAAATTTCTATGTAAGAATCATCAAAGCCATTTATGTTTACCTAATCAAAACCCACAAATCACATACGTATGACTCATCTAAACCAATAGTTTTAGTCTACACAAGTTGCTTTCTAGGAAAGTTTGCTTGTTTTGATTTGTATTTAGAATAGTATGCAAATTGTATTAGATGGCAATAAATATGAGTTTGGACGATTTGATCTTTTGTGAACTATTGCTTCTCCATTGGTCTTATTGGATCATTTTCAAGCAAATTTTCCTTTCCCTTTATGTTGTCTCTTGGCTCTTGTGTTTTATTTTAATAAATTTTAAATATATTTACAAATTAAATTATGCCATCAAATTATAAATAAATAAAATGAAGTTCAACCATAAATTATGAGAAATTGAACCTAGAATCTCATGCTCTAATGCTATATTATTTTATATAATTGTTAAAGTTTTAATTTTTATTTTTTATAATTAAGCCAATGTTATCCGGATATCAATATTAATTTATATAGTTGATAAACTTTTTATAATTAAAAGATAATATAAACTTCAAGGCATAAACACATTTTTACTCATCTAAAGTCAACAATGTGTTTTTTAGGCTATTGGATTTGGACCATATATATATATATATATATATTCGAATCTTACAGTTAAATAACAACAAAAAAATAAACATATATTTATAGTGATGCTTTTGGAGTTGTCTCAAAGATTAACATCTGTGCACCTAAAAAAATTTATTTTTGGTATACATTAATGTATAGTTACTGAAAAGTAGTTAAATTATTAATTTAATCATTCATAATTAACAGTGTCGTATTTTAGTTATTATTTATTATAAATCAATGATATATGACCCTCCGTACTAAAAAATTAAAATAGTCATAAACAATAATATAGTAAATAGTAATCAAAACACGACTTTTAAATAGATGATCAAATTGATAGTTAATTTAACTTTTTTTTTTTTTTTGGTGGCATAGAGTAATTTTCCCTTTATTTTTCGTTTAAAATTTGCACCTAAATAGTGTTGACGAGGGCCTTATTATTCCTGATATCAAAAAAGAATTTGTGCTTATGCTATATCAATTAATTATGTGCCAAAACGATGTAATAAAGTTGCATAGATGTTTGTATGTTATTCTATTTTTACGCCCTTTGGTGATCCAAATTTTAAGTTATAAAATTGAAATTATGATATCACTTGATAAGAATTTTAATTCTAACTTTAATTTAAATATTAAAAGAGTTTATATTTTAATTTATTTTTTTTATATATCTCAATTCGACCCAATTTATCTAAATACAAATTTAAATTGTTTTAAAAAAAATCGCACTAATTCAAAATTTAAATCGCTAAATCAAACAATTCCATTATATATAATTTGATTAATAAATTATCAAACTTTATGTTTGAAAAATAATAACAGTAGGATTAAATGAGATTGTTACTCTATTTTTTTTATTCAAAATTGAGTAACAATAACATCCAATTTCATTTATGTCTTGCAAGTCAAATTAGGCATATAGAATAATTTGCAACATTTTTTTTATCTCTCCTTAATATATATGATTTCCAATCTCATTCCAAAAAGTTACAAACTATGTAGTAAAATAATTGATGAAAATATCGCATGATATTTCCGTTTTTTAAGAGTTGCGATATGATAAGTATATGTATGTTAATATCTATCATAATATTATGATATATCGATCGAAATATCTAAAAATATTAATATTTGATAAGTTATGTTATAAATGTACAACACATTCAGATATTTTTGCAAAATATTGCTTTCAATATCGCAAATTAAAAAAATAAGTTTTTTTGTTTTTATTTTTTTCTTTAACTTTTACTCTGTAAACCTGTAATAAACAAAATACCAACGTTATAATGTTTGTGTATGTTTTGTTTTATTGATTTTAGTTTATTTGAATATGTTGAGTTTTATCTTGTATTAGATGTATTAAGGGGTAATGTTTTTAATGTCCTCCTCCCTAGGTGTATATAGTTTTTTCGAATTAATAAAATTTGTCTTTATATCGTCGAGGTTTTTTTACTTGACAAATTAATATTTATTTATGATTTTTATTTTCAAATGTCAATAATTCAATACAAATAATTCATCATTAGTTGTAATATAAAGTTGCTTAATTGGCTCCAATGCCCCCTTTATTTTTAGCGAGTTTGTACTTTGACCCCTTAGGTCTTAAAATAGTTATTAAACTCTTCGAATTTTGAAAGAACTGGCACTGACACTTTGCCCAAACTTTTTCTAGAGTTTTTTTTTATTTTATTTTTTATTTTTTATTTTTGCAACAAGTCACTTCAATTATATATATTTTTTTCTTCATAAAAATAAATTAAAATATATAAGAAATTCCTATAAATCTTTTTAAAAAATCTAAATATATTTATTCGAAATTTTTTCAGAATTAAATAAAAAATATTTTGAAGGGATTTATTAATATATTTTAATTTTTTTTATGAAAAAAAATATAATTAAAGTGACTTGCTACAAAATACACCTAAAAACTCACGAAAAAATTGAGTAAAATGTCAATGCAAGTTCATCCAAAGTTTTAGGGATTTAACGACTATTTTATGACATGAGGGAGCAAAATACAAACTTGCTAAAAATAAAGGGGGGCATTTGAGTTAATTAAGCTATAAAGTTTGTAAAATACTATAAATATTGTAATATGCAATATATTTACATATTTAAATTTATTATATGATATATACAATATTTTTGTTATAAAATAATTTCCAATTAATGAAACAATATTGGTGCCGTTCGGTATGGGTTTTTTTTTTTTTTTTTGGTTTTTTTGGTTTTCAAAAACCCAACCCCATAAAAACTTGTTCTTT
>WUAT03377939.1:0-10323 GCA_010015005.3 Ulmus americana
CTTTATTTCATTCAATAATAAATGTCTTTACAAATTAGGATAAAATGTTGCTTTACATAGCACTTATCCTAACACCTCTATTTTGCTTTCGGGGGTGATTCCTTTGGCGAGATAGTCAATGTATATTTTTTTCCAGTCACTATACTCGATGGCCATGATGGCCTATTTTGTTGTGATGCTCATTCTGCATGTCCCACATCCTTCTTGTATTATCCTGCTTGTAAAAGTCACCGAGCCAGAAGGGCACCCTCAATCCCACAGATTTTTTCGTGAATCTTTTGGGCTTGATGATGGGCTTCTTTTTCAGACAAACATCTTGCTAATATCCCCATGGGTGTTTTGTAATATAAGATGTTGTTGTCGACATGAAAATGTTGGACAAGTTTGTAATCAATTACTCTTCCCTCCATTATCCTTGCCTTGATATCACAAATCCACTGGTCATCTGCTGAACATTGGTTTTGCAGTTGCATATGTCCCTTTGCTCAGATAATGATTGCAATTTTCTCAGTTTCTGTTATATCAACCTTTGATGCCAAGGTTGCCAGAGCATTGGCATACCTGTTTTGTGAGCTTGACGCATGTTCAAACTAGAAGGATTTAAAATTTTGGAGAATCTGTTGTGCTTACGTCCTGTATTTTACCAAAGCTGGTTCCTTGACTTCAAATTCTCCTTTTAATTGTTGGATGACCAAACAAGAATCACCCTTTTATGAGCAGTCGGCGAATTTGTTTGTTTCTTGCAAGTTCTAGACCCCATATCAACGTCTCATATTCTGCTTCATTATTCTAACACACATAAGTTAATTTATTAGTCTCTGTTATCTCTTAGAATTGGGGTCCTATTAACACAACCCCTATTCCTCCGCCTCCAGCGGGAGCGACTCTATCAAACAGCGGTTTCCATTCTTCATCTTCTTCTACAAAAATCACTTCTTGACATTCCCCTGGTAATTCTTTGTCCGCAATATCTCCCCCAATAGTGGGAAAAGTTGCTAGTAATTCTACCAAAGCCTAACTCCTTTTAGCAGTTGGTGGCATTACTTGGATATCAAATTTACTAAGTGCCAGAATCCATCTGGTGAGTCGACTTGAAGGTATATGATTTTTCATTAAATATTTCAGGGAATTGCTTCAACTAATCAAATGAACTTTGTGTGCCAACATGTAATGTCGTAATTTTTGCGTAGCAAATATTAATGCTAAACATTGTTTCTCCATGGCGGAATAATTGCATTTAGCACCCGTTACCAATCTGCTAAGATAATAAACCGGCCTTTCTATCCCTTCCTTTTCTTGGGCGATTAGTGCTCCTACATACTTTTTCGTTGTCACAACGTACAGTAGTAGGGGTTCTCCCGGTGTTGGAGGTATCATTAATTGGGGAGTGGTTAGAACCTCTTTGATTTGTGTAAGCCCTTCTTCGCATTCTTTTCCCTTTTTCAACAGCTTCGTCATTGGACTGGTAAGTGCAGCCAACCTTGGAATGAATCGCCGAAGATAAGAGACTTTGCCTAAGAAGCTTTGTAATTGTTTTTGACTAGTTGGCGATGCAATTTCTCTAATAGCTGCAGCCTTGGTTTCATCAACAATTATCCCATCTCGGTGAACCACCACCCCTAAGAATTTTCTCATGTTTACAGCAAAAACACACTTTTTGGGATTCATTTCCAGCTTGTATTTTCTGCATCGTTCAAAGACCTTCCTTAAGTAACTAATATGGTCGGCTGCACTTTTGGATTTCACTACCAGATCATCTACATAATCTTCGACAAAGTCATGAATCATGTCATGAAATATTACCGCCATCGCCCCCTAGTATGTGGCACCTGCATTTTTTTAGTCCAAAAGGCATGACCACATAATGAAAATTTCCAAACAGTGTTCTAAAAGCGATTTTCTCTGCATCTTCTGGAGCCATAAGTATTTGGTTGTATCCACTAAAACCATCCATAAAGGAAAATATCTCATGCCCCGCTGTGGCATTTATGAAGGTGTCTATATTTGGCAATGGGAATTCATCTTTTGGACATTCCTTGTTTAGATCTTTGTAGTCAACACAACACCATATGGTTCCATTTTTTCTTTTCCACCGGCACAATGTTAGAAAGCCACTGAGGATGTTTACATGGACGTATGAATCCTGCTTTGAGAAGTTTTTCTACCTTGGCTTTGACTTGTAGTTCTATTTTAGGCCTCAAAATTCGCGGTCGTTGCTTAATTGGCCTTTGAGTTGGCTTGACTGCCAGCTTATGCGCTACCAGCAGATGATCAAATCCAGGCATTTCCTCATAGGTCCAAGCAAACACATCTTTATTTTCTCGTAACACGTCCACCATGGACTTTCGTACATCTTTTGTGAGTTCTTTTGAAATTAGAACTATCCGCAGAGCTTCGGGTTCACTTGAGAGATTCACTTCTTCTAGTGGATTGGCCTGTTCTCTTGGCTTATCAGGAGGCGGCTTGAGTTCTTCTTCTTCTTCATTCTTGATTGTGCATACCCGGGGACTAGATCAGTCACCCGTCCCCCCACATCGTCATATACGGTAGGCTTTCTTCCCTCCAGGTAATAAGATCCTTTCTACCTGATACTTCTTAGGTTGCTTACCCTTTCCGGCTATCGTCACTCCTCAGGGCTGTGTTTTATCGCACTAGTTTCTGTGAGTGCAGTATCGTTAAATAGAATGGCTTCTGTCAAATGAGCTTCATATGGGGCAAATAGATCTTTTGTGGCACTGACATGGACCGCCTTCCCTTTTATGTTGGCCTTTAAACACTGGTGCAGTGTGGAAGGAACGCAATGATGTGCATGAATCCAGGGTCTCCCCAGTAGTAAATGATAAGAAGTTTCTTCCTCTATTACATGGAATCGAGTGGGGTTCCTTAGTAGACCTACCTTCAAGTCAACAACAATGTGCCTAATTGTCTTAGACTGAGTTGATGCAAATCCTGACAAAGTTACCTCGTGTGGGACTGAGCGTTCTCGCCCATGTGGCAGGGCCTTGAACACTTGTTTTGGCATTAGATTCATAGATGCTTCGTTATCAACAAGAGCCCATTTAACTGCCAATTCATTAATCTTGGCCTCGACATATAGAGGTTTATTGTGTGAGAAATTGTATTGGTAATCTTTGGCGAAGAAAGTTATCGTGCCTTCTTGTCCCCTCGTTATTTTCTTGAAATGATGACTTACCATATAACATGTTAGTCCATACTTTTAAGCAATTGCCAGCAGCTTTTCCTTGGCCTCTTTTCGCACCTCTTCTTTGAAATCTAGTTGGTTGAAGAATTTTTGAAGAGTTTAGTGTTTAGGAGGGATTGTATCAATGGAGTTGCGTCATTTTCTGATTCATTCTCTTCCTCAATTTCTTCAATTATTACTTCACTTTCCCATGGCTCGGTAATAATCATCATAACAGTCTCCTTATGGTGAGGAAATGGGGTTTCTTCTACCGCTAACTCATCTAGTATAACTTCCCCTCGTTTAAGCCTTTTATCAAAAATTCTTCGAAGAGTGTAACAAGCCATTGTTGGATGAGTAGTTTTTTGATGGTAACAGCAGTACCTTGGATGTTTCTTATATTCTGCCGTTGGTGGTTTGTCTACCCTGGGAAGTTCAAGGCTTCCATCTTGAATCCAAGCTTTAATAAGGGCAAGAACTTTTTCGGCCTTACATGGAAATTTGGGAGGATCTTCCCTTGATGCCCACCTTCCTTTTTTAGCAAAGGCTACCTCGTATGTTCTCTTTTGAGAAGGTCTCCATCCTTGGTTATGGGATGTTTCTGTTCGCGCATTTCTCCTTAATCTGGCCACCAATGCTCTGGTATTTCTAGCTCTGTATATCAATTCTACAAAATCTTGGATGTCATGATTTTTAATGTAGATTCTATACTCATCCATCATGCTGTTTTTGCAAGCTTGGATCATATTCTTTTCAAAAATGATGTCCTGACATCCGAGAGTCTTTTCTCGAAACCTTTTTACGTAATATTCTAACTTTTCATGATAATCTTGCCTTAGACTAAACAAATCACTGACATCAATCTTACTTTCCATCGTGAAGAATTTTCCGCAGCATTGTCCGACCAAATCTTCCCATGATTGTATGCTACCCGGGGGCAAGTTAGCATACCAAGAGTAGGCACGATCTTCAAGGGACTTTGAAAACTCCCTCATTTGTAGTTCCTGATCATGACTATATATCCCCATGTCATCAATTAACTGCATAATATGTTCTCATGCATTGCCATTTCGTCCGTTGTACATTTTGAAATTCAGTGGGTTTAGGATATGGTTTAGATTGGATATCGCGGGGGTAAGGTGGTTGGAAAACAGTCCCCACCATTGCTCTTTCCGGTTGTCGCTCCTACAATAAACCAAATAATTCTTCTTTGGTAATGAACCCTCCTGATCCGGACACGTCACTTCCAGTTTCTACCCGTGGCAGGCTCGTTCCTCGCCTTTTGCTATTATCAACTAGTTGATCACCACCTTTCTCTTCTGTATGTGGCGTTTCACCTTCACTATTGATTTTTTGTATCAACTTTAGAACTAGGTCACTCAGCTTATCCGTCTTTTCCATATATGCTGCCAGCATATCCCCATTTCTGGGATTACTAGTTTTTGCCATGCTGCGGCCCTTGGAATGCGGATTAAAGCAGAATGCCTCCCCAGTAGAGTTGCCAAAAATGTTCCGGGGTTCGGGTCAGAACACTATCGTTGCATTGTTGCTTATTTCTTGTATGACCGTTACTGCCTTGTTATGTCGGGATTATTGACATATCCTTGTTCAAGTCGGCAACTCCATTCCTGTAACCATGTAACTCAGAAAGAAACTTCTGTTAAAGCAACTTTATTGGGACTTATATCAGTGAAGTGGAATGACAGAAAGCCCCAAATCTTGCCAAAGTAATCTAACTCAAAGGATTAAGAAAATGGGAGAAAATAAGCAAACAAAAGCCATGTTTTCCTTTGCCCTTATATGTTATTTTGCGACATTAATAATCTTTCATTTTCCGTTTATAAAGCTTTTTGATTAAGTTGCACGTATCTTTAATCCCTTCCCTGCAAGATATGACAATTTCTTAATTTATGCAATAATATGGCATGTTGTTAGAAAATAGCCTCTTGCCCATAATGTAAAATGGCTTCTGGCCCATAAGATAAATATAGCCTCTGGCCCATAAAAGAAATACAAAGCCTATTCTTCTGCTTTTACTACCTTCTCTCTCCCTTTTATCTTTACGGAATAAAAGACAGAAATTACCTCTTTTTTCTAAGCTTTGTGTCTCACATATAGCATTCTCTACTAGTAAACATCTCTCCATCAAAAGTTCCCTAGGCCTTCCTCCTTTCCTCTATTTATACTACTTATTAAATGGTCCTTTTTGAAATTCTATTCCTAATCCTTTCTTTTTTGCTTTTCTATTTTGACGATAATGGCTTCCTTCTGTGGATAATATTTGCAAAACAAACCCCTTTTATGTCACATCAATAAGGAAGGCAATTCTTTGCTTATAGTACAATTCGGCCACATGTCCAATGTAAAGAATATTTGCATTTAAGTCATCCAATGAGTCAAATTTCTAGGGATAAATTTGGTAACTATGCTTTAAACCAGTTTACTTATCAGATTCATTATTGCCAACTCACCCTTATTTTGCACTAAACCCTTTTATATGTCTAATTAAGCCATCACTACAACTTTATTTATTGTCTAGTCCTTTTACTCTTTTACCTAATATAGTTTTAATTGCATATAAATCTTTTTATTGTATTTATTATTTTATGGGCTTTAAGAGGATATGCTTTCATTGTGCCTTATTTGCACAATTGTTTCATTTAATTGGCTTTTGTTTACTTCTTAATCATTTTTTAGCCTTACCTTTGCAAGAACCAATATCTTGGTGTCGTTGGAGGAAACACAACTAATCTACACTACCAATATACTTCCCTTTTACCACGTGACCCCCTTTTGCTTATCACGTGGTATGTCGTTTTGGAACCATCCCAGAACAATAATCAAACCTCATTGTCAATAAAACAAGGCTGATCAACATCATCATAAAACCATGAGCAAGATAAGTAACTTGCAATAATAAAACTTTTAAATTCATTAAACACAATATTTGCTTTTCACATAGAAAGATGTTCGATTACATTAGCACATAGCAATTTTTTAGGCACATTAAAGTCATGTTGTAAGTGGGATTGTACTTACAACATTGTTTAGCTCACAAACACTCAATTCCTTATCCGGAATGAGAATAAGATCCTAAGAAATTAAACATTAAGCATGACCATTAGTTCCTTGCTTTGGATAGGACTTTCAGTAAGGAGATCTTATCCTAAGTTCATCCTTAACTCAATTTGATCATCTTTACAGCTCTTGTTTTGAGAAAGTTTAAATATCAATTTTCCATGTCCTTTAAAATTCTTCAAATCCGGTCAAATTCATATTCAAATCATCATAAAACATTTAAAAGACTCATTAACAAAAGTGGATTCCAGAATCACATTAAAAAATCTCAAAACTTCATTTTCTTTAAAACTAGTCTCAAAACGAGTTTCATATAACAGTTTGCCTTCTTTGCCAAATTTCTTAAAATCCATAAATGTGAAAATTTTCATCTTTTGCCACATGAAAATAGACATCTTGAATTTTCCAAAAATCAATCAAACATGAAAATCAGAGCCATTTTAATACCTCAATTAAATTATACAAAATAGTCATAAAAACTGTCCAACATCGTGACATGCAACAACTTATCTATCAATTTACAGCTTAATACTTGCATTTAAATTTATGGGTTCAACTCATATTTATCCCCAATACACATAACATTTATTTCCATGAAAAGATCAAGGATTTACCTTGAAAAATTGTGTGAAGAAGGCAACTTAGCTTGGTCCTCCAATTGGTCAAGTTCTTTCTTGAAGAACACCTTATCATGTCCATATAGCTTATTAGCTTTCACTTCCTGAATCCAAGAAAATTATAGGATTCAGTTAGAAGATCATTACCTAAATTAAACTCAAGTTTTGGATATAAAAAATCCAACTTAAACCGAATTGAGAATGAAATTTCCTCTTACTATTCTTGAGCTTGAGAAGAGAAGAAGTTCTTAGCGTAAAGTAACCCTTACTCCTCACGTTATCCCCAATATTTATAGAGGTGTTGATGGTGATTAAGGGGTTTAATCCGATTTCTCATTGGCTGGCTTAGAGCTACTGGCTAGCTGGCTTCTTCTCGGTTCAACACCTAAGGCAAAACCAAAGTTAAATGGTTTGCATATTTGCCACCTGTTATTCCACTTATTAAACCTCATTGGAGCCGTTTCGGACAAATAAGAAGAAGGGTTCTAGCTTGTCTTCCTTCAGTACCTTGATGGCACCTGGTGGTCGTTGTTTGGCCAGAAGCATTTGCTTCGGCATATAGGATCTTCATGCTATTGTATCCCCTCTTTAGTAGAAAAGGTTCATGCAAACTATAAGGCTTCCTAAAATGTACACAAGTCTCCATTCTCCGGAATATTTCATGTGTTATCCCTTTAATTAGCTTCGCCGAAAGAGTTCCTATGTGCTAGTCCAATTACTTATCCAAAAGGTTTCCTGAAACGTCTTTCCGGTTTTGTTACCCAATGGTAAGGCTGCACATGGGTTGATTTAGGCGGTTTTGGGTCCAAACCGTGACCCAAACCATTTACTTCGGTTTGGTATTTTTTGAACCCGTTACCAAACCATTTGAGTTCGGTTTGGTTTGGTTTGGTTCGATCCAAAATTGGTTTGGTACAATTTAGACTCATTACCAATTCATTTGAGAAAAAGAGAGTGAAAGTGTGAAATTGAAGAAAAAAAATGTTTAGTTTAATTGTGTTTGGGCATTTAGGTTTGAGCTTTGGGTTTGAGGCTTTAAACAATTTATAAATTGAAAATTTTAACGGCACGGGCCTCGGAAAATTTTGTGAATAAATAAATAATCAAGATGAAATTTTTTTAAATAATTTTGTGAAAGATTTAAAGAGCTAAATGTAATATGTAAAAAAAAATATTAGAGCTATAAGATTTGGTCGGTTTCGATTTGGTTTGGTTTCACAATTTTGAACCCGTTACCAAACCATTTGAGTTCGGTTTGGTACATTTTGGACCCGTTACCAAACCATTTGGGTTCGGTTCAAAATCGGTTTGGTTTGGGCTGTTTGGGTTGAAAATGTGCAACCGTACCCGATGGGTTCCAGAATAAGCTTCTTGTTCTATTACCCAAACAAGTTCCGTTATTTCTTCCGAACAAGTTTCTTGAAAGTGTTCCGGTATTTCACTTTTGGACATGTTTTCTAAACACATACCGGTACATTACATCTGAATACATATCTGAACTCGTTTCTCAAACGTGTTTCGGTACATTACCTCTAAACACATTTCCAAACATGTTCTGGCACATTACCTCCGAACATATATCTGAACACATTTCCCGAACATGTCTCGTAAAATTCTTTACTTATTATTTCCGAAAGTATTTCCTTAGCATTGAGACATGGTTACAAGATATTTATTCTCGAAGCCTTTATGTCGGAGATGCTCTGTATGGATCGAGCGACCTCATTCAGAAGGTTGCCCTTTTTGTTTAACTATAAGGTTTTTCCTTCCTGGTTTAGCACTTAGTAAAATCCTTATAATTTTTATTTCTCTTTATTGATCCTCTTTAGTTCATTCCACTATTTTACTTAGAATTTTAATCAACTTTAAGGATTTTCAATACATCATAATTCCATAGAATTTCTATAATTTCATAAATAATTCACAAAATATTACAAATTTTCACTTTAAGACATAATAACCCATAAGGGTTAACAATGTAAGCTTTCAAGGTGTTACACATATCTCTCTAAGTTTTCAAAAATTATCTTTTCTTGGCCGGAGCTTCGGCCATGTGTGATGACACGTTGGCCAGGCTCTGGCCATGAAAATAGGCGTTGAGGCAGATTAGAGGATAGACAATACTATGGTTTGGATTGTGTTGCGATTGGAGCCCAAAAGGTTGCATATTTTGGAGATTTTTAGTGGGAGTTTTTGGTGTCCAGTGCTTTTCCTCCCTTCTAGTAGGGGTGGTTCAGCCTAACTTCGACGGAGATGGTGGGGCAGAAGTGCGGCAATGGTGGCTAACGTCTTCTGGAATGGGATTTGCTAGATGGCTTAGCTATTTGGTGTTGTGTTTATTCTCCATATTTATCTTTAAGTTTTTTTATTTGTGTTCTCCAAATTTGTAATAAGGATTGTTTTTCCAACTACTGTATTTTGTGTTTGTGGTTTGTTTTGTTTGTAATAAGTTCGCATATCTTTATGGATATAGCAGTAGGTTTTCTACTTGGACTTCTGTTCATAGTAGTAGATTCTCCATGTACATATAGGTCTATTATGGTTCTATTATATTTTACAAGATGACAGGGTTTAAAAATCTCAAGATCTCTATAACTATTAGCGTTATCATACCAAAATATGCTCTTAGTTGGAGATTTTGCTAGAATTTCCTGGTTGTGATTAAATTGGTTTGTATCAACGATGATGGCTTAGTTAGCCTAATATATACAGTTATATATGCTTTCGCACATTTTCTTCGTACTCTTGTATGTAGACTTATTTCTTAATAGAAATTTACTTTTGTCAATAAAAAAAAAATAATTTTCAGGAAACACAAACAGAAAAGGTGATGTTGGTTTTTCAAAATGAGACAAAAGATTTTTTTTTTTTGAGCAAACAACAATTAAGTTTTCTAAAACTCTCTAATGAACCAAAAACAAATATCGCTATCCAAATTTTGTTGGGTGTTGTTTCTTAATTTTTTTAAAAAATATGTATTTTGGGTCATTGGCTTAGTGAAAAAAATGCTAATTTTTTTTCTTCTTGTTTTATATGGTTTGTATTTCTTCTACCTTTCTCAACAACCAAACACTTGAACAAACATGAATAGATAGAGAATGTAAGAATTACCTGAAAATTTGTTTGCTTTCCTAACTCTGCCATTAATAATAAGCCAAGCTACTAAGCAAATTATCAAAAAGAAAATTGCAAACTCAGTTGTTCCTAGAGTGAGAAAAACCATGGGTCCATTCGGTAATGGTTTTTATTGGGTTTTATGGTTTTTTAAAAACCCACCCACTTTAGTTCCCATTATGTGCCATTTTTCGGACCCTTTGGTATTTAATACCATAACTTGGAGCTTGGTATTTTTTGGGTAATAATATCGGGTTCTGAAAACCAACAATCCCGATTTTCTTCCATTATCCTCCGATTCACTTGTTGTTTCAAATTCCCTAAAGTATTCTT
>WUAT03378050.1:0-10322 GCA_010015005.3 Ulmus americana
CCATAACCACCGCCTAATGCATTTAATTTTTTTAAAAAAAATTAGAGTTTACACGGCGGGTATTCACAATAACTGCCTTCTAAAATTAAATGTAACATGGTAGTTCTTAAGAACAATCGCTGCCTAAAGATTTTATGAAGGCTGTTTGTAACTATCACCTAAACCAATAGCCTATAACAACAACAATCTAGACGATAGTTTTCGAATCGTCGTCTTTTCCCTTTTAACGGCAGTTTTGAACTGCTGTCTATGACCAAATTTGTAGTATTGGATAATGATGAGGATTATGATGTTGAGCATGTTATAAGATGATGCTTTGAGTATGATGATGTATATGCTATGAGATGACGTTTTATGCATGATTTATGAACACAAGTACGGAAAGCATGGATGATTGAGGTGATGATTATGCATATGAGTATGATATCAGTTTTCCAAACTTTCTCAAGGGAGTCTCTATTTTATATAATGTAGTATGCACAAAGGTTTTGCATGACCTACTATTTCAATAATTTAAATTAAAAGACCTTAAAAGTTTTACCAAATGAAAGATGTTTTAAAAAGTAGTGTCATACCTAATCCTCCTTAAAGATGAGGGCATCCACGCGGTCTCAGTAGGTGGTGGAGACGACATCATACTGCATGGTAAGTGGTTGTGTGAGGAAGTCCTAGGCATGGGGCAAAGAATGTAACAAGCCATGGGTGTGTCGAAAAGGGTCGTTCCCCTTACATATTCTTGGTAGCGCAAAGGGTACTACATAGGGGCCTAAAGTTATAAAGATAAATGTTTAATACAAAGAAATATTTTAAAGATGAAAGGATTTTTAGAAATGTCAAGCTAGCATCAAAAGGATTTTTCTTGATGTGCATTATTGACATGATGATATAGGATTTCATTGTATGTGGATTATACTGTTTGTGAGAACGTTTGTACTTGCTGAGATTCAGTTCACTACTTACGTTTGTGTTGTACGTAATAAGGGTAAGTCACCTACTTAGAAAGGATCTGATGAATTGTCGAGAAAGCTAGGTAAGTGTGGTTCGGTAGGTTGGTTTGGGAAAACCCGCTATGCAATGTATTTTCGCAAATGTAAGAAAACTTTTTATATGTTTTTAAAACTTGGTACTTCGTAATGTAATTATAAGTCTAGCAAGTGTAGTGACTTGTTAGCAACCAGTCGTATATAGTTATTTTTGTATTGTTTTATAATTCATAAATGAATTTAGAAAGGAGATAGTTAAGAGGAATTTGCTATAACCTAGAAAAGCTAATTAAATTTTCACAAACTAATTGTTTTCCTTAACTAAGTTAGAGAAGTGGTTGTTTTTTAAAATAATAATAATAATAAATAAATAAAATATCACAGAGGCCCTGACTTGTAATTTTAGTATTATAATAGTCACTTTGATATTTTTTTTTTCATAATAAAAAAAAATTATATTTGTTTACCTAATACAAAACTAATAAAACAAATTTTACTTCAATCGGTATTCTAATTTGTTGATAGCATGCATTTAAAGTTTAACATAAAAAATGATGTAAAATCAACTTCTAATGTTTTTTTTTTTTTTGAGGGTGAAAATTAATTCATTGCTTAAAGCAACCCAGTGAGCTGTAAATCAGCTTGGGCAAGGATGGAAATACAAGGGGGGCCTCCATGGGGCCAGTAGTGAGGGCCATTCAGAGACAAAGCATGTTTTGCCAAAGAATGAGCTACAGCATTAGAGGTTCTAGGACAATGTGAGAAGGAAAAGGCAGTGAAGGTATTACAAGCATGCAGTACATCACCACAGATCATGCCCAGCTCGGAGAGAAAGGGAATCTTGTTTTGCACAGCCTGGATAACTGAGAGAGAATCCGATTCAAGCACGCAGCAGGGAGTTTTGAGGTAGCTACCAAGATGAGCACCAAGGTCCAAGGCCATCGCTTCAGCGATATCCACTGATATGAGGGTGTTCAAAGGGGTAGATGTGGAAGCGAGGATTGTGCCCCTGCTGTCCCTGGCAACAGCAGCAAGGCCAACGCGATTAGAAGCTCTGCAGATGGAGGCATCAACATTGATTTTGACCGAACCCGAAGGGGGTGGCCGCCAAGGGGTAAACGGCCTCTGGATCTTCAAGGTACCAGAATTTGCATGTTTAAAGTCATGCAAGTAAGTTGCCGACCAAGCCACTACTGCGTCCGGTTGGAGAAGAACTCGAGCATGAACACTTTGATTTCTCCTATGCCAGATCCTCCACATAGTGACTGCAAGTAAATCGAGCTCATCGTTCATAAGTTGGCCAGCAGCGGCGAGGAAGAAGTGGAAGATGTTGGTAGAAGCATGCCATGAACCAACCTCAATAGAGAGAGCATTCCGAATAGCCTTAAGTGATTTGCAACTCCATAGAGCATGGAAGGTGGTCTCGGGGCCAGCCTGGCACAGAGGGCAAGTATCCGGAATTTGCATCCCATGACAGACTAGGTTCGCGTTCGTGGGTAGCCAATTATGGGAAGCTTGCCAGCAAAAGTTCTTGATCTTCTGGGGGACTTTCATATGCCACAATCGCTGCCACCACCGGGAAGAACCAGAAGGGGATGAGGTGGAGGCAATGCTGAAATGTTTCATAGCCAGCCAGTATCCGCTTTTGACGGAGTAGTAGCCCCTTTTTTCGTAGTGCCAAATAAGAGAATCAGGCAGTTGTCTCCTGCTGCAGGGGAGGGAGAGGATAGCAGCAGCTTCCTCTGGATGGAAAGAGTGTTGGATGAGATCGACGTCCCAACACCCAGAGTGAGTGCGGAGGAGAGCCACCTTAGCGAATTGGCCTAGGAGCCGGGGGGAGGAGGATCTGAAGGTGCCATCTCTGGGTATCCACTTGTCATGATAAATGAGAGTAGAGTCACCTCTGCCGATCCGCCACCGTGATCCATCCATCAGTAGCTCGCGACCCCAACAAATACTGCGCCAAAGATAAGAGGCCGAAGAAGTCTTCTTGGCTTGCAGAAAGGAGGAGTTGGGAAAGTAGAAACCTTTGAGGACATTAGCTGCGAGGGAGTTAGGGGTGTGAAAAAGTCTCCAGGCCTGCTTGGCCAGTAACGCCTGGTTGAATAAAGAGAGGTTCCTAAAGCCCATGCCACCGTCAAGCTTATTGTGACAAAGTTGGTCCCATTTACACCAGTGAATTTTGCGTTTAGAATTGTCCCCTCCCCACCAAAACCGTGCGCAGAGACGGTGTAGTTCCTTGATGAGAGTAGAAGGGAGAGCGAAGAGGTTCATTGAGTAAGCCGGTATCGATTGAATCACTGCTTTGATAAGGACTTCCCTTCCACTTGAGGAGAACACTTTTGATTTCCAGCCACAGAGCTTGTGCCAGACCCGTTCTTTGATCGAGGTGAAAAGCTGCAATTTGTTCTTACCCGCAAAGCATGGAAGACCCAGGTATTTCTCATGGCAGGGGACCAGAGGAACTCCGAGAATGGTGACCATCCTAGCTTGAGCCTCAACACTCACCTGTGGGCTAAAGCAAGCCGCAGATTTGGTGAAGTTCACGAGCTGTCCTGAGGCAAGCTCATAAGCGGATAAGACTTCTTTCATAGCCAGGCAGGCCTCATCGGTGGCTTTGAAGAAGAAAAGGCTATCGTCAGCAAAGAAGAGGTGTGAGATGCACGGACCGTGCCTACCGCAAGTTAGGCCAGACAACCTTCTATCTACCTCAAATTTCCGGACCAAGGACGAGAGACCCTCTGCACAGAGGAGGAATAAGAAAGGTGAGAGGGGATCCCCTTGCCTAAGCCCGCGAGTCGGGATGATATTTCCAGAGCAAGCCCCATTGATGAGGAAGGAATAGGACACGGAAGAGATACAGGACATGACCTTATCAATCCATGAATTGGAAAAGCCCAACTTGGTCATGACGGCTTTGATGAAGCTCCATTCAACTCTATCGTAAGCTTTAGCCATATCTAACTTGAGTGCTAAGAAGCCTGTTTTACCCCTTTTCTTCCTTTTAAGGGCATTAAGGCATTCAAAACTGATGATAGCATTGTCTGTAATGAGTCTGCCAGGAAGGAACGCGCTTTGTTCTTCCGAGATCACTTCACCCAGCATCTCCCTCATTCTATTAGTCATAGCTTTTGCAATGATCTTGTAAAGAACGTTACAAAGGCTTATAGGGCGGAAGTGTGTAACCTGCTGTGGATCTTTGACTTTTGGAATCAGAGTGATAAGAGTAGCATTGATCCCCCCAAGCTCTAGCCCAAGGTTGAGGAAGCCCAAGCTAGCTTGCGTGACCTCAGTACCAATGATATCCCAGTTTTTCTGGTAGAACGCTGCTGGCATACCATCCTTGCCAGGGCTTTTAGACGGCCCCATTTGGAAGAGAGCAGTCTTGATGTCATCAGAGGTAAAGTCTCTGTCTAAGATACGGTTCATTGAGCTATCAACTTTCGGGATCATGGAAGAGGTGATCACCTCGAAGTCCCTATTTTGTGGGGAGGAAGAGTGGAAGAGGGTAGCAAAATAGTTCTCAATGACCCCAGCGATCTGCATAGGCTGATTGACCATCGTTCCATGCTCGTTCATGATGGCGTGAATAGAATTTTTAGCTCGGCGATTAGAGGCCCTTCGATGAAAGAAACTGGTATTCTTATCGCCACACTTTAGCCAAACTTCCCTAGACCTCTGAGCCCAGTATTTCTCTTCTTTATAGAGCATAACATCTAGCTCTTTTTCTAGTTTCTGGTGTAGCTTCCAAGTGTCCCCAGTAAGACTAGCATCTACATCGGCCAGCTCCTTCTTCTTCATGACAATATCAAAAGCTAGTTTCTGGTAGTTACCCCGGTTCCAGGCCTGTAACTTCCGCCCGCAAAGATCAACCTTGTTGGCGATAGCGGCAAGAGAAGAGCCTGCAGCGGAAGCCCAGTTAGAAGAGATAATATCCTTGCACTCCTTAATGTCGGCCCAGGCTAGCTCAAAGTGGAATCTCGATTTCTGAGTGCGGCCATCATGCAGCAAGCTATCTTCCGCCCTCAGGGCAGCTAGCACCAACGGTCTATGATCAGAGCCTCTTAAGGTCAAGTGAGTGACCCTAGCTCCAGGGAAAAGGGAAAGCCAAGACTCATTGCAGAGCAGTCTATCCAGGCGTTCATGGACAAATTTGTTGCCACCTTGTTTATTGCTCCACGTAAACTTGGGGCCCTGGAAGCCTAAATCGTAGAGGTGGGAGAATTCGAGGGCATCTCGAAAGTTTCTCATAAGGTACAAGGGTCTTGGGGGGCCCCCTTCCTTTTCATGAGAGAAAAGAACTTCATTCAGGTCTCCCCCACACAACCAAGGGAGAGAGCTAGCAGTGGCAAGTCTCCTGAGGAGCTCCCAGAAGTGGATCCTGAGAGAGGTGTCCGGTTGGCCATATAGCCCTGTAAACCTCCAGAGAGGATTGTCATGGGACTACACCATTACGTCAATATAAGCTGTAGAAAACGAAATTAAAGTAACGTCGACTTTATCACTCCAAAACAAGCATAATCCCCCGTTACGGCCTTGTTTATCCGCAGTGAGCTTGCCAGCATAGCCTAGCTTAACGCGAATGACCTCTAGATGTGAGGAGGAGCACCGAGCTTCAGAGAGAAAAATCAAGTCCGGGCAAAGCTTCCGCACATGGTCGTGCAGAATGTCGAACGTTCGGGTATTCCCCAATCCCCGAACATTCCATACCAGGACATTCATGACATCCGGCGGCCCTGGTGTTCAGGGTCTGCCGATATCGAAGGAAATGCACCATTATTACCAACCAGGTTCGGTAGAGTCGTAACAGCGATCGGAGAGTCGTGTGCCCCCTTGCCTTTGTCCCGTCTTGGAGGTACCTTCTTGGCAGGAGGTCTCTTCCTGTTAATGGGTACATCTTTTTTCGATGGGTTGTGCAGAGACCCCACCTCGAAGCCATGGGTTAAGCTCTGCACCAAGGTGAGCCATGTAGGTGGAGGCCCCTTCAGTAATGCATTGGTCACCGTACCTCCGTTGGTCAAAACGCTATTATCCACATACAGAGATGCTTTGGTATCAGACTTCTTCGCCAACTGCCTTGAGTCCTCTTTGTCTGCTGTTGGTTTCCTTTTCTTGGGTAGAGCCAGGCGTGTAGCGTTTGGTGCAAGAGTGGGTGGAGAATTGGGTTCTTTTTTGGAGATGGGACTGTCATTCCTCGCTCTGGGTACTGGTGTCGGCGTGGTGTTGGCCTGAGCTTGGCCAGCGTGTTCCGCGCTCTGGGTCGTACACAAGGCACTAACAGGCATCTGTTCGTTGTTTGTTCCCAAGTGCAACGCGTGCGTACGTACCTCCTGTGGTTCAGAGGTTGTCGTGTTAGTGTCAGGAGAGTTGCCTTTACACTTGGAAGTCTGCTCACTGCTCAGTTGCGACCTCGTGAGGTCCTGACAAGTAGTCATGCGTGTACATAAAAAATTAAATCCTCCTTCACGTAACGTGTCACACACTAGTGGATCAATGTTCCCATCCTTACTGGGGATTATGCTATCCATTACATGCGCATTAGCCTCTGCCTGTGTGCAGTAGTTCAGAGGTTGTCCCCTTCCAGCCTCCGGCGTGATAGGTCTGGCCTCAGGGTGGCTAGGCGGGGCAGGTAGGATCCCAGCTTTCATGTTTTTGTAGCGGAAGAAGGCTCCTTTCAGGATTGGCGGCATGTCCTTAGCTGAGCGAGCAGCTTCAAAGCAGTCTTTTGTGGGGCAGTCGTCAAGGATCCAAGGACCTAACAAGGGAACACGTTCGTTATTAGCATTAGTCACCATTGCTTGCGAGGAAGGGCAAGAGGTCTGTTCGTGGCCGGCTATGCCACACTTGAAACACAATGGGGGCAGCTTTCCAAACTTGAACTGAACCCACGTATTCCCATCTCCTCCCGGAACAAACCGACCCGGGCATATCGGCTTCTGCAAGTCGATAAAAACTCGGAATCGTACAAAATTGCGCCAATGAGCAGATTGGGTGGAGTCGAAGGAGACCTCCACCACTTCCCCCGCCGAGTCTGCAATCCGTTTGACGTTCCTTGCAGTCAGAAGCTGGAGAGGAATGCCAAAGGCTTTAACCCATACCGGAAAGCGCGATAAACCCGCATCCATCCATCTTCCGGAGTTCGGCCATTGGCTCACAAGAAGAGCTCCACCATTTAATATCCAAGGTTGCATCTCCAAAACCATCTGAGCTACCTCTCTATCCTGAAAGGAGAAGCTCAAAATGCTGGAGCATGATTGCTGGTTCAGAATCTTCACGTGCCACCCTGTGTCCACTCCCCAAACTCTCCGCAGTACCGTCTGGATGAGCTTCGTTCCCCAGGGTTTCTTAGTGAGTAGCCTCCCGACTAGTGCACCATCCAGGAGCGCTGCTGGTTCTCCCGTGATTGGCTCCCAAGTATCTGTGTCATTCACGTGCAGGTTGAGCGTTTGACTGACCAGCGTATCAACAGTAGCATGTTCTTCCGTTGTCATGTGGTAGAGAAAGGAAGAAGGGACGAGGAAGAGGGGGACGGGGGAGAGTAGAACAGCGGGCTAGAATGAAGTCCCTAGGGAAGGCTCGTTGAGAGCATAGATTGGCATTTATTATTTTTTGATATGATATTTTTCAAGACTATCAACTTCTAATGTTAAGTGTGGCTATTACAAGTATTTATTTTAGTTAATTTTTATAGCTTTAGAATACTTTCTTTTTTACTTTTCGATAAACTATTATGTAGTAAAAAACGAAATTTATAAAAAAATAAGATATATTCATTTGTTATCACTACTAAAAAAAAAAAAAAAAACTACCCCTAAACAAGTATATTTTTAGGAACACATTATGAAAGCAAAAAGTAATTGAAAAATCATTGAATTTAAAAAAGAAAAAAATAATAAAATTATAAATATCTAACACAAAATAATTTGTTATTATCTAGATTTTTTATTTTTATTTTTAATTCTTTTAGTCTTGGATTACTTGGATCAATATTTTTTTTTTAGAACCTAGTGTTAGTTGTGAGATAAAAAATCATTGTGTTTTAACAAGTTGGACGAACACTTTTGTGGAATTCTATGAAAAGAAACCAACCTGGCCATTATTCTAAGTTTTGAATGCGAATGAGCGGTTCCATGCTAAAAAAAATTAATTAATTTATTGTGGAAACCCCACTAGGCACTTACCATCTATTTGTGACCTAACAAAAATAAGTAGCCTTTTGTTTTTCGTTTTTATAAAGAATGAAAACACGGCATTAAAGAAAATCCAAATTCCACAATGGCTTAAATGTGTAAGAGGATAAGAATAAATTAGACAAAATTTATTATTTTGAAATATTGGACTTAAAGAATTTAGAAATAGCGTGTTTCAAGGATTACTAGAAATGGTCTTAATCTGACAACAAGAAAATTCACATTTTGATACATATCAAGACTGGTTGTTCTTGCACGTTCGATGAACGAGATATTTCTTAGCTGTTCACTTTGCTTGCTTTTCCGACAAGTGGGTCTTGACTTCTGACATTCTAGAACAATTTATGGATTTGGAACCTTCTTCACAGGGGAACAAAAATTTAGAAACAAAAAAAAGAAAAGAAAAAAAGAACCTTCTTTACGTTAAACTAGCAATGACGCTAACTGCGGTCAAAACTAGAGGCTTTTCCACTAAAAATATTCCTTATTCACCTTTGATGGTAAATTGCGTAATGTATAAGTTTAATCAGCTATATATTTCCCCCAAAAAAAAAAAAAAAAACTCTAGTCTTCTTCCGAGAATATGCAACTCTAAATACTTGGATTTCAAAATCACTCTATAAAAAGTAGTCTAAAGTTTTTTCTCTAAAATAAATCGTGATACTAACATTCAGAAATTTAGAGATATGGGTGGGGTAAAGGTGTATCGTTTCTTATATATGTTCCTTTGCGTGTCGGCATATATTTGTTTAAATTGTGGATCTAGTGGGCAAAGAACTCCTTTTGTGTATAATAAGAAGGTTCTCTCTTTTCTCCTCCCCTTAAAATAGTGACAAGTGGCAAATTGGCATGTTATGGTGCAATTGAACGTCCAATTTTAAAAGCAAGATGGTGAAAATGACAGCCTCCCAAGCACCGACACACAACACCTATAATATGTCACTCATGAAAACGATTTCTATTGAAGCAGATTCTAAAACAAGGGGACTAATCAAAAGTCCTAAAAGCGTAATGATTTGATTATTTTTGATACAAATTATTATAATACTGGTCAATGTGTCTAAATTTTTTCGGCGTTAAATTATGATATGAATGACCAAAATAAATAAAATTGAACAGAACGACTGATATTACAATAATTTGTACTGAAAATAATCAAATTGCTAAATTTTCACCGTAACCACAAGTCAAGGGTTACGCGCGTTATTTTTTCTAAAACATTTTTAAACTAAAAATCAACTATATATATGAAAAGTCAACTAATTTCAATATATATATTTTTTAATATAAATGCTATTGTATTAATAATAATTGGCTGCGTACAAAAGCCGATTATAAGAGATAAAATCAGACATACTAAGACATACGTCACTCATTGTAAAAATCTCAAGCAAAAAGAAAATCATTGAAGCATATTGAAGATCTTGGAGATTCAACGTGCACTGTGGTCGGGGGAATTTATCAACTTACATAAATCAATTGCTAAAACATCCACCATTTCACTTATTAAAAAAATCAGTCCGCAGAAAAACAAATAACAAATGGAGCCCATTTCAAAATCATGGGCCAGATGACTATAGTCCAATAAAGCCCAATTAGAATAGAAGGAAACTAAAGGGTACCTTGTCGACTAAGGAATCAATTCGTTTTTTCAAAGGAATACTAGAAACTCATCTAAGAAGGGTTTTGGACAAATGTTCTCGTGCTGAAGCCCATGCTTGAGTTATTGTCTGCAACATTAGTGAATCAAAACCGAGATTAAATCAAAGACCAAGGAAAAAAAGGGAAGTTCAGGCTTTCTTTACTAACAATGGAAGAATCAAACCCAGAGGAGATTAGTATTTAACCTGTTCAGATAAGGGTGCATCAGAATCCATGTTGTGGCTTGCAACTTTACTAACAATGACATTAGCATCCGTTTCAAGTACCGTCCTGCCAAATCAAATTACCACATAAACATATAGACGATACACTTTATTATAACTTAAATTAAAACTAGTTCATAGATTAGAATGGTTAATAACTACAGACGAATGAACACCACCGCGGTTTTTTTTATTACAAGGCAGACTGACTCGGGGGAAAAAGCATCACAAGCGATCATATGCTGAAAAATCCCCAGGTAGTATCCATAATTTCATATTATTAA
>WUAT03378161.1:0-10322 GCA_010015005.3 Ulmus americana
AAGAACGAGAAAAGTCGCAGCTCAGGGTGCAAGCGGTATCCCAAAGATAGGACTTGACAATGTTATAATCTCGAAAGCTTACCTAGTTGAGTTGCAGTAGCATTTGGATGACCTGGAAGCTCAACACGGAAGTGGCGAAAACCTCCTTGGAAATATGAACAAACCGGAGAAAGTGCTCAAAAACTCTATTGAGTCAGTTGCTGGTACCACTCAGCGACGTGGAAGTTGCGCATATTAAGTGGGTAGTTTAGTTGAAAGGCGAGTACAAGAAATGTAAGGCTGACATTGACAACCTAGTCATCCATATCATAAACGAGAATGTGGACCTAGATTTGTGTTTTTATTTGAAGCAAAAGCAAAAGGATAAAGTGACTTTGATTGGGAAGGAAGATAAGACTAAGGGGCTAGTCACATGCTACTTCACTCATACGGAGAAGCATACATTATACCCAACTTATTTTGGTGATGATAGTCTGGCCAAACAGTTCCAGAACTTCAATGCTACTAGGGAAGAGGCAACCACCATAGGTTGCTATCGTCAACCCTTCAAGGCCGACATCCTATAATACTGATGTATCTACAAAATTCAATTCCTTCAAAAGACTTTATCAACCTATCTTTCTTTGTACTTGGATTTAGAGTTTAGTATATAGAATAAAACTTCTCTAGAAACTTTTTCTTGGGATTGTTTCAAGGCCAGCTTGACTTGTGTGATTGGATTCGCATTTATTATTACTTTAGCACGACGATTGTACGATCCATTCCTAAAGTAAGAAATTCAAAATAGTTTTGATTACATTATCATTTCTTACTATTTGCAACCAAAAACAAAATGTTGCAACAAAAGTTTCTTCGTCGTCTGCTATTTACAATGAGTCTAACTAGATGGGGTTTCTAGTCTCTTGTCCGCCTTTCGTGTAAGCGTAAATCTTGACTGGTGGTTCAAGAGCTCATGTCTTGTCTTGAGATGGTGTTGATTCTATAGGCCTTGACTGTACTGCATTTAACTACTATTATTCTTGTGATTGAGAATTATTAGTGTACCGCGTGTTAGTGCAATTTCGAGCGAAATGACAACTCTTACCCCATCTAAAGCAAAGATTGGTACCCTATTTACATTCTCCATAGTGGTTTCGATTACACTTAGGACATCCTAATGCAATCGTGGGTTCCTTCCTTCCAGTGGGGGTCTTAGTCTTAGGAAAATTTCCTTTCCTCTTCTTTTGTTGATTATTTTTCTAACCCCTCTTTCTATCTTGTACTTGGTCAGCATCTATGTCAGTTTGCCTATAATGTTTTCTTCTATCATCACATGCTTTTGCTCTCTCCTCTTTAATCTGGTTCAGTCGATGCTCAGCTTGATATGCTCTTTCTATGCATTCAGTTGTGGTTGTAGGTTGACCACATGTGCTTTCTATTGCCAGTGCAATTTAGGCCTGAACATTTCTAGCATACAATGAGCTCTTTGTTCTTCAGTCGGTACTAAATACAGACATAGTCTAGCTAGTTGTTCAAACTTCTTGACTTCTTCAGCTATTGCCATGTTTCCTTGTTTAAGTTTGAGGAATTCAGTCTGCTAAGCAGTCATAACAGTAGGGTTGTAGAATTTTTGATTGAACTCAGTCTTGAAATCTTCCCATGACATTTCGCGTACAGTCCTTCTAGCTTTCACCATTTCCCACCAATAACATGCTTCTTTTTTCAGCATATAAGAGGCACAAATAATCCTCTTTTGATCATTCAGCTCCATGAATTCCTTGATAATTTGAATGGATGACAACCATTCTTCCATATCTAACGAGTTCGAAGACCCTTCAAATTCTGCTGGCTTTATTCTACAGAATCAATCGCACAATGGCTCAGGCTTGACTATTGGTGGTTGATGTACCACTTCTGGTCCTTCTTGTCCTTTTCCATTACCTAGTGGTTCAGCATTTCCCAGATTTACTAGTCCAGCTTGCTATTGCTGCAAACTTTGTATCAGTGTAGCTTGCTGCTCAATCATGCTGGTATGTTCTTCAAGTCTTGCTCGCATGTTGGCCATTATAGTAGTCATATCTCCATTTTTGTTTGGTAGGGGTTGTTCTCCACCTTCACGTTCAATCACCATTCTTTCTTCTTGAAAATTTTGGTTATGACAGAAAGAATCGAATAGTCATAACCCATACTCCAGTTGTTAAAGTTAGTATTTAAATACTTTTAGATCCTTAAATAACTTAAGTTCCATTATATTATACACACCACATATTTACATACATCCCTTTCTATCGGGATTCAAAATTCAAAATGCGAACTGTTTACTATACAGTTCGACTTGTAATACATCTTGTATATAGTAGTTTATTTACATTCAAGGTTCTAAATTGGTTATTTTTTTTGGTTAAAATCGTCTTCCTTTGGGCCCTAGCTTAAACGTTGGGTTAATTTTTTTCGAGAAACTTAGAAGTTTTTCCATTTTCCATTTGCAGCTTGTTGGTACCGAATTGGGCAAATCGTCCCTTCTTTTTTTGTTTCAGCAGACATCTTTCTTAGAAGCGGGGTAGTTTATCTTCTTCTTGCTTTGATTGACTTTCTTTCCTTTGGTCTTGTCTTCCTTAGACTCATTTTCTTTAATTAGAGCCATATGTTGATTGATATAGAGGGCTATTCTGAAGCAATCTTCCATGTTAGTGGGTAAGTATTCGTTGGTTTTGATCACCTGGGTGATATCTGGTCATAATAGATCTATCATCCTGTGAGCTCTTTCCTCCTCAGTAAGCATGAGGTATGGGTAAAAGCTCACTAACTATTCAAGCTCTTGTGCCTCGCTTTGCTCTTTCATCTTTCGTCCTTGTTGTCCATTGCAGGTTCTGGATCACAAGCTCCTGGTATTTCTCCTTATGCTGTAGTCCAGCAATTAGGACTTCGAGGCTTTCTTCTAAGTTAATTTGAGGTTGATTTTCACCATTGCTTGAAGCCATGATTCCTTGCTTACTGTATTGTAAACTACATTTAGTTATAGTTTAATAACTTGAATAAAAACTTAATTACTTGGATTATCACAACCTTGCTGCAGAGTGTTCGGAGGGGTGATGGCATGGAATCGCTTTGATACCAACTATAACAACTTGAGATTTACCAGAATATTTTAATCACAATTTCAGCGAACATAAGAGTTAATTTTTTTTTTTGAAAACATCTTAATGATACTCGGCGTATCAAAACATTGAGTACATAATTCTTGATCGGATTATGTGTCCTAGTAAAACCCGTTTGTTACTAACTTGCTTGCTTTAAAATGCATTTGCAGAATAATTTTGCAGATAGAGAAACATAAAGTTGCTAATAAACCGTAGCTTCACTAGACTAATATTATTACAAACCAACTTAAATAAAACTTGAAATCATGACATAGAAACTTGAATGGAGTAGTTGATTCTCATACCCACCTCTCCAACTAGCTCCTGCACAGCCTATATGATAATCCAACATTCTTCATACTTACAACATGAACATAAGTCGTGAGCCAAAGCTCAGCAAATACAGACGTTTTATCTCAGAAAATGTGCAGTGTACTTATTGTACGCAAAGTAGAAACATTAGCAATCACTTAAATAGTGCAATGAAGGTAAATTATGCATTAATGTTCCTTAATTGGCTTATTAACCTTGAAGACATTACCAATCTTAAATTTTGGGCCATGAGTACGTACCCTAATGGTGTAATCAGAGAGTTGGGGGATCTGCTAGCAACTGCTCTATATATATTACTTCTTGAATACTTGAATATTAAATCTTGAGCCTTGAACCTTGAGCTTGAGTATTCCTCTAAGAATAAGAGGATGGGTACGACACTCTTAAATCTTAATTATGTTTCTTAAATTTAACTTCCCAACCTTAAAGTTTTTTTTTTTTTTTTTAATTAAGCTGATAAGCATATCTTTATTTCTTAACTAACTTGGGAAGTTTCCTAGAATTAAATCTTAAGTACTTAATCATAGCTTTCTCAAATATACTTGAGTTCTTAAATATCATCTTTAATACACTTCAACTATCATATGAGCAATGATCAATAGATTTTATCACATGAAACTTAATCACACTTAAACATTTCTTTAGTAATGGGTAACATATAACACATCTTAAATACTTAACAACTTGAGCACTTAAACAATAGCATTTCTTAATTACTCATTTAACATAAACACTTAGGCATTATCATATCTTAAACATACATCAAACTTAAACATCAACATCTGCATATCTTAAATATTCATTTATCTTAAGCACTTAAGAATCATATCACTTAATAAATACGATTTCAGAACACAACAGGTATAATGCACGTCTTTGGAAAATGTTTTGTTCCGTGTTGTAGGTGAGGTATGTACTTACCTCTTTGTTGTGCTTCAATTTCTAAATCCTTTTTCCACAGAATGTAACTTAAACCTATGAACACATGTAATAACACAATCAGTCACCGGTTCCCGGGAATGACTTTCAATAAAAAAAATTGGTGACAAAAACGTCGCCATTCTACATGCATATGACCATTTTCTTGAATAACTCTGTTTTTAAAACAAGGAAGTTTATAAAGCTTAGAATACCAAAGTATTCTTAAAAGTTGTCTATTTATTGTAAATTTGAATTTATGTCATAAAACCTGAAACATTAAAACTTTACATTTTAAACCTCTATGAAAATATCTTTTCGTCCATAGGACCTGTTTTACTTAATTCGTGTGAAACTTTCTTAATTTAGGTTCATAATTAATGTGATTATTTTTAAAAGTCTCTTGAGAGGTTTTAAGATCAATTCATAACAAGGTTGACTTAAAAATCATTGCTTGAGTCATTAAAACAAAAATTATCTTTTAACCTTAATTTTTGTGAATTTGGCAGTTTACGGTCCTATATTGTAAATTCCATAACTAATTCATTTTGGAACCTTTTTCATTGAAACTAATTGTTAAACCTCATTAAGTCCTTAAATTATGTCCTGTAAAAATATTATACTTAAAATCATTTCATAACTTGTAAAGTAGAGCTGAAACAGGGAAACCAAAACAAGGTTTCTCGGTTTAAGCCCCTTTTTAAAAAGTTTAAACTTTTTTGTATTCAACTCTTCCAAAATCCTATTCAAATATAACCAAATTAAATTCCAATACACAATATGATGTTTTAGGAGTTTTCACGAAAAATAGGATTCCCATTTGAAGACTTTAAGACCTTAAAGTTTTTTTTTTATCAAAATCATTACTCAAAACCGGGTTCCATTTGAATAATCAGCCTTCATGGCCTTATAACTCCAAATTCACAGAGAGAAAAAAACTAATATTTTGATACATGAAACTAGACATTTAGAGATTTTCAAAAAGCTATCAAACATGTAAATCAGAGTTCTATAGTTCCTATAATCAATCAAAACATTCATGCATAAAATTTGTTCTTAAAACTGGGTTAACACATCTTAACATTTTAATCGGTTTTTTAATCAATTCTTGCATGTAATTTAACAATCTTAACTCAGATGTTATTCTCAGACATGCATGAAGAATTTCATAGAGAAAGATCAAGGTTTTACCTTGAAGAACACACAAAAGGATGTTTTGAGTTTGGGGTTCCAAAACTTGCTGGAAACTTGAAGAACACCTTGCATGTTCATGTGAAAAATCTATTAGTTTTCTTATCAAAATCTTTTAAAAACATTAAAGATTTTGTGTCCAAAATTCTTACCTTTGTTGAGCTTGATCTTGGCTCAAGAGTGGCAGAATTTGGATGATGAAAAAGAGGAAGAACACTTCGTGTTCTTCACTTAGCTTTGCTTTGGCTAGAGAGGAAAACAGAGAAGGAAAGGAAGTTGGCTGCTTGTTTGAACTTTCTAAAATCTTTATGTAATCAACCTTATCCCCTATTTATATGCCCCTCAACCGACAATTAAGCTTTAGTGGGCTTATCAAGGTGTTTAACATGCATTTACACTTAATTTTATAGCTTGACATTTGTTCAATATCTTAGCCACCATCTGACACATGTTTTTGACCACAAATGATCCATTAAACATCCCATAACAAGTATTTATGTAGAAGAGCCTCTTAGGGATGTTTTGGTTCAAAATTAGGCCTAGCAAGACCATTGGGTTAGAACAAATATGGCCAATTGATCAAGTCTGGCTGGGTAGAGGGGTCTAATGGGTTGGCCTTTTGTGTGCCAATTCTAACAAAGTCGACAGGCACGCGGGTGTTGTGCGGTCCATCTGGATGTCGTGTGCACATGGTTCTGCACATGCAGGGATGCGGGATGCTGGGCCCTGCGCCTTCAGCTAGCCATGTGCTGGGCCTTGGGCCTTGCTTGCTCGGCTGGTGATGTGCGGGTTCGTCTGGGGTGTGGCCTGGCCGCATGGCCTAGCCTAGCCGCATAGCTTGGCCTAGCCCTTTTTTTAACTTTATTTTAAATCCGTAGTATTTTATTTTCTTTTAAAACTTAAATCCTTTTTAAATAATAGTAATTTTTATAATTTCATGCAATTGCTAAATCATTAAATCATCAAATCAAATCAAATTAATTAATTAAATTTAATTAATCAATCGTCTACATTTCAATTCATAAAATAATCTTAATCTAAGTGCATAACTTAATTTCATTAATATGCACTTAATGTCTATTTAACTTGATATGAATATCAAGGCTATACAACATTCAACATTACAAGCCACTTTACAACTTCTTTAATCTTTTTATGATGCTTAAATACATTATTTCTTGATCAACTAATTCATTACATTCATGGAATGCCATTTTATATGAGATTAACACAATAGTAATATTCGTAATTATTTTAAGAATTTAAAGCATCCATACTAGTATGACATTGCTGTATAATAAATCCTCATTATTAGCTGTTTAGTTACAGAAACTAATGACATGGATTTTCAGGATTTCACATAATTAATATTTTTAAATGTTTAAATTAATTTTATTATTAATGATCATCAATATAATGAGTTGAAAGAATAATTTGTAATTCATTAATTAAATTTGGGTTAATGACAGTTGAGTACCCTGTATATTGTGTTAATGACAGATAGTACCCTCGTTTGAAAGTGCAGACCTTTGGATATCCCCAACTTTAATTTTATGACGGTGGGATACCCTGGGCCATGTAAAGTGGTGAAATTGCCCTTATATTAATTCAATAAATAAAATAAATTTCAGGTTTTTTGCACAATAGGTCCTTGAACTCTTAAAATATTAACAATTTGATCTTAAAATTAAAAAAAAAATCTTTTTTTTTCTTTTAATTTTTAATTTTTTTTCTTATATTTTATTTTTATTTTAGGTCTCCGAACTCTTAAAATGTTAGTAATTTGATCTTAAAAATAAAAAATAAAAAAATTCTTTTTTTTCTTTTTGCCTTTTTGGCATGAATGGTCCCCTACCTAATCATTAAGTAGCATTTTGGTCCCTTATTAAGAAAAGGGCCAAAATACTACCTTAACTATAAGTTCGTTTGCAACACTAGTCCTTTTGAGCAATGTTGTTAACGGAAGCTACGTGTTAGAGCCCTATTAACACACGCCGCATATTGTTTCCCCAATGTAGGTTGGGTTTACGATGGTTAAGTCTAAAAAGAAAAAAAATAAATTAAAACCCAAAAGCTTGCTATATACTCTATTTGAACTCCACAAAACTCCTCCATCCCCTATTTCTCATTCGCTTCACGGTGCTCGGAAAATCGGCCTAAAACTTCCATTTCCATCCACACGTGGTCGCTGGAAGAGGAGTAGAGAAGCATTTTGAAGGTGGGTCTTCTGTTGGGTCTGTGGGTAGAGAAGCATTTTCATTGCAATTTTATTTGAATTTAGGGTATTTTTGGGGTTCAATTTGGGATGAATTATGGGTCTTCTGTTGGGTCTGTGGGTAGTTATGGAGAGTGTGTGTGTGATTGTGGGAAACTCATGAAGAAGAGGACATCATCGACGGCTAAAAATCCCAGAAGAAGGTTTATGTGTTGTGCTCAAAGGAATGTAAGTTTTACGTTTTTCTTCTAAATTTTTGTCCCCAAAATAACTTCTTTGTAGGTTTAATTAATTTTTGTTAGGGGTTTTTGTCTTATTCAAATTATATTTATATTGAATTCAGGAAAGAAAGTTATGTTGAATGAAAGCTGAATTTTAATTTTTCAGAGCACATGTGAAATTTTGTAATGTGGTTTAGATTTATTTATCATTTGGCTTCATATGGATTCGAACACACACATCCCTTTCTATTATTATTCATCTTGTCCGCCATGAAAATTATAACTTTGTTTTCTACTCTTATTACTATTCTCCTTCAAAGGATGTTATCAGAGCTGTAATATGAGACTTTAGCTATATTTAAAGACTTTAGCAATATATATATTATTTTCAAAGAATTTTATTTTATTTTTGGGATGAAGATACATGTTAATAACTTAAAAATAATATATATATATATATATATATATATATATTATTTTCAAAGAATTTTATTTTAATAACTTAAAACTTTAGCTATATTTAACTTATATGTACATGGTATGATGTTGTTTTGTAAAGCACAGGTGAAGGGGGATGTGGTTACTTCAAGTGGATGGATGGTTCGAGTAATGCTAATTGTTGTGAAGATTTGTTGAAATTGAAGCTTCAAATGGACGAGTTAGGATTGAAGTTTGATGCAATGTTGGTGAAGATTAACAATATTGAATACTGTAATAGAGAAAACGCTGTAAAATGTATGAATAAGTTTGAGAAAGTTAGTAATTTGGTAATAGTATTTGAGTTTGTTTTGGCTATTTTGATGGTGAAAATTTGTTGTTGTGTCTGAAATTTAGTAGGATTTTTGTTGTGCTTGTGACAGTTTGGTTAAATGAAAAAATTTGGAATGTTGAAGAAATGGTTGTGGCTGTTAATGTGCTTTTGAATTCGACCTGTTTGATTGGATGTAAATAATTTTGTTGATTTTGTAGTATGGTTGCTACTGTTAATGCTCAATTTTAGGCCATAGTATCTAGCCTAGACCAAATTGACATTATTCTACGGATATTCATATATTTTCTATACCAAATGCACATGAAGCCTCTCATTTCTCTTTATATAATTATTCTTAAAAGCAGGAAAGAAAGTTAACACAATAAAGGGAAAGGTTATAGAGAATAAGAGCTTATGAGTTATACTCACTAGTCACTAATAAATTGACAATATTCGTGCATTTGCGTTGCATGACTCTACTATAGTTTGATAAATATAAAGCTGCTAATCATAGAGCAGTAGAAACATTGGAGAAGGTAGTTTTACTGTTAATTATTTACTTATTGCTTCTACCAATTTTTGAAGTATGGAACAACACTAAAACATACCATTTAGTTCTTCTCCAACTCAAATAAACATATATATAACTTCAATTTCAAACCAAACCTACAAAGCAAACAGGTAACTGTCATTTTCCAATTGCATTTCTCAATTGAGCAAGGTCAGTTAAGAGAAATTGGAAATTACAAGTTGAACAAAACTATTTAAGATGCAAGCTTGACCAGAGACAAAATAATCAAAGTTAAAAGAGAGCAAATATTTAAAGATAGCATGCACATCCTTGTGCTGGCTCATTTGACATTAGAGGCAAATTGTAATCAAAATGAACTTTGTTTTCTTCATTCATAACCAAACCATAAAGGTTTTTCTTTACATATATCCAAACCAGCAGTTTATATCCCCAAAAACACAAAAGCCTGATTATATCCCCAAAAACACAAAAACCTGATTATATCAAAGTCTAACACCTGATTATATCCCTAAAAACACCAAAAACCTGATTATATCCAAGTCTAACATCAGTTTATATCCCCAAAAACACAAAAAACCCGATTATATCCAAGTCTAACATCAGTTTATATCCCCAAAAACACAAAAAACCTGATTATATCCAAGTCTAACATCAGTTTATATCCCTAAAAACACAAAAAACCTGATTATATCCACATGCATAAATCCTATCAAACTACTTCGATATATTGGTCTTATTGGCTTTCTTCTTGTATTTTTTCTTTGGAGCAGTAGGAACCTCTATCGGCCTTCCTTCCCCCCCGCTAGAAATTGGCTTCTTTGAGCTGTAACTTGCACTTCGCCCCTCTCACCCTTTGCTTTCACAAAATGAAATGAAAGCAATAAGTAAAATTAATAAATTAGAAGGGTATTTAATAGAAAAATTAAAGAATGTGTACCTGTTTTTTAGATGTTGGATGACTTGGTCCATCATTGCCTTGAAATGGTTGTGTCGGTTGAGTAGGTTGTGGGGCTTCATCTTGGTTGGTCCTAACTTCTTCTTC